>PVIU01027305.1:0-20686 GCA_004026605.1 Ondatra zibethicus | reverse complement strand
CACACTGATTTCCAAAGTGGTTGCACAAGTTTGCATTCCCACCAGCAATGGATGAGTGTTCCCGTTACACCACATCCTCTCCAGCATAGGCTATCATTGGTGTTTTTGATTTTAGCCATTCTGACAGGTGTAAGATGGTATCTCAAAGTTGTTTTGATTTGCATTTCCCTGATTGCTAAGGAAGTTGAGCATGACCTTATGTATCTTTTGGCCATTCGAATTTCTTCTGTTGAGAATTCTCGGTTCAGATCCTTACCCCATTTTTTAATTGGGTAATTTAGAATTTTAATGTCTAGTTTCTTCAGTTCTTTGTATATTTTGGAGATCAGACCTTAGTCCGATGCTTTTCTCTTGTCCTCCTCTGCAGGATTCTCTGAGATCACCCTAATGTTTGGCTGTGTGTCTCTGCATCTGTTACCATTAGTACTTGAATGAAAACTCTCTGATGACAATTGTGCTAGGCAACAATCTGAGTATTGCAGAATATCATTAAGCATCATTACCTTGATATGGATTTTTGCCAGTTGTGTTGGTTCTATCCTAGGTCCCTGGGCCCTCTATCCTCTAGTTCCTTTCCCTTCATGCAGTATTAGGTTTGGGAACCTTCTTGTGGCATGGGTTTCAATTTGAACCGGTCATTAACTGACTGTTCTTACATTTTCTGTGCCACCTCTACTCCAACAAATCTTATACATAGTACAAATTGTAGATTGAAGTTTATGTGGCTAGGTTGGTATACCAGTCTCTCTACTGAGAGAGTCTTACATGGTTACAGGATATTACTAAACTTTTAGGCTCCATATCCTCCACTGTTAGGAGTCTTAGCTAGAGTCATCTTCATAAAATCCTGGGAATTTCTATATTCAATGAATAAAATAAAGCACATACATGGTTGAGATCCTTAAACCTTTAAGAAAATAATCTAAAATTTACTCAAAATAAAAGTGTATGAATAAATATATCCCAATACTCTTGAATTATCTTATTTTAATTTATTTTGATAATTTCATGCATAAGTATGTTTGTCAAATTCACCCTCATTTCATCTCCTACAATTCCTTCTATACTGCCACTACCACTATCCCTTCATAACTTTACAAACTATTTTAAATCCATAGCATCCACTAGTGATTTAATTTTACTTATTTTATGTATTTTCTGACTTTATCACACACCATTATTCTGTAAGAATATTCAGTGTATTTAGAAATAATTTGTTTTTGAGAAAAAGACATAACAAAGTTGTTCTTAACACATGAAGTTGCTTAAACTAACCATCAACATCTATTATTGTCAAAAGCCATTGTAATTTTCTTTTAAACGTTGCAGAACTACTCTCTTTCTTGCTCTATCTATCTCTATCTCTCTCTCCATATGTGTATGGATCCATATATTCTTATTTTCAAATTTTTTATTTGATTGTACATTATATACAGCTATTCAATGTGGATGCTTAGAATCTAACACTGGTTCTGTTCAAGAACCATACACATTCTTAACTAAAGAGCTCTCTCCCATCCTTCCCTATTTTCTTACTAAAGTTTTAATATAGAACACCCATGTGCATTTACTTACGTTTTTGCCCATCAAATATTTGACTCTACACAGAGTTCAGTGTTTCAGTAAATACTTTATGACTCAGGAAACTGAAGTTACTTACCATCTTGCCTTTTATAGAAAAGTTTTCTGGTACTGCTTTCATAACTTTTTGAAACAGTTATTATTCTAAGAGTTTGAAACTCTTTTGGATCTTTGAATATTTAGCATGTTATATTCAAATAAAATATTTTCTGTTTTTACTTAATTTTATTTCATTCCATTCTCTTTGTCAATGCCAGTATATAATACTACAATATCAATACAAAATAATGTTTATGGTAACAAAATTTCTTTGTGCTTTTCTTAAGTAAAGCAAAATAAAATTTATTTTTTCACTGTTAATCACATATTTGATTTTTGATACCTTTATAAGGTACCCACAAGTACTTAGTATATACATTTATCTTTATTTTCAAATTAGGATGTTAAGTATATGAAATGTAGGTGAAAACCTACAGAGCCAACATACATAATTTTTCTATTTATCAATCAATGTAATTAAGTACATAAGCAAACATTTTAATTTCTATACATTGATATATTAGTATTAGCCATTAGAATCATGAATTAGGAAAACAAAATAATAGCTATATAAATATTATTAGATCTGAAAAAAATCACTTCAGAACTTTACCATTTTCTTATATTGATTTCTATAGAGTTCTACATTTTTCTCTGCTCCCCTCCCTATTTCTCCCCGCTCCTCTTCAACACTCCCCCAAAGTCCTTATGCTCCCAATTTACTCAGGAGATCTTGTCTTTTTCTAATTCCCATGTAGATTAGATCTATATAAGTCTCTCTTAATGTCCTCATTGTTGACTAAGTTCTCTGGGATTGTAGTTTTTTAGGCTGGTTTTCTTTGCTTTAGGTTTAAAAACCACCTATGAGTGAGTATATGTGATAATAGTCTTTCTGGGTCTGGGTTACCTCACTGAAAATAATGCTTCCTAGTTCCATCCATTTTCCTGCCAAATTCACGATGTCTTTTTTTTTCTGCTGTGTAGTACTCCATTGTGTAAATGTACCACATTTTCCTTATCCATTCTTTGATCGAGGGGCATTTAGGTTGTTTCCAGGTTCTGGCTATGACAAACAAAGCTGCTATGAACATAGTTGAGCACATGTCCTTGTGGCACAATTGAGCATCCTTTGGATATATACCCAAAAGTGGTATTACTGGGTCTTGAGGAATGTTGTTTCCTAATTTTCTGAGAAATCACCACACTGACATCCAAAGGGGCTGTACCAGCTTGCATTCCCACCAGCAATGCAGAAGTGTTCCCTTTTCTCCACAGCCTCTCCAGCATAAGTTGTCATCAGTGTTTTGGATCTTGGCCATTCTTACAGGAGTAAGATGGAATCTCAGAGTTGTTTTGATTTGCATTCTTTAGGTTGTTGCTTTGTCTTGTTGACCATGTTCTTTGCTTTATAGAAGCTTTTCAGTTTCAGGAGGTCCCATTTATTAATGGTTTCTCTTGGTGTCTGTGCTGCTGGGGTTCAATGCAATGCCCATCAAAATCCCAGCAATATTCAACTTCATATGGAAAAGCAAAAAATGCACAATAACCAAAACAATTCTGTACAAAAAAGAACTTCTGAAGGCATCACAATCCCTGACTTCAAACTTTACTACAGTTCTACAGTACTGAAAACAGCCTGGTATTGGCATAAAAACAGACAGGTGGACCAATGGAATTGAATTGAATACCCAGATATTCATCCACACACCTTCAAATACGTGATTTTTGACAAAGAAGCGAAAAATATCAAATGGAAAAATGAAAGGATATTTAACAAATGGTGCTGGCATAACTGGATATCAACATGGAGAAAAATGAAAATAGACTCATATCTATCACCATAGACAAAACTCAAGGCCAAATGGATCAAAGACCTCAACATAAAGCCATCCACACTGAACCTTATAGAAGAAAAAGTGGGAAATACACTTGAATACATTGGCACATGAGATCACTTCCTAAATAAAGCTTTATGATTTTCTATGATCAGTCAATTTTAAATATCATTGTGTTTGTAGTAATTGTAATTTTTTTAGTAATTTCATCGAAACTACTAAGTTTCTGGACTTTCCTCAGACACATTCTTGGAAAGTATCATTATCTTCAGTGGAAGAGTAATATTTATGAAGTCTTCTGTAATGCAAACTATTTTTGTGTTTAATATGCTCTAAAATGTACAAGTATTCTATACTTTCCTTTTCCTAGAAAATATTTGAGTGAGATATTCTTGTATTTTTTAAAAAAATTATTTATTATTCTCTCATACAATGATACATCCTGACCACAGTTTCATTCCTTCACTACTTCCAGCTCTTCCACCTCCCCTCTCCCCCGATCTCCCCACCAGGAATAGCAGGCTTTTCAGGGACATCACCTGAACAACCACAAAAACACAAAATAAGAGTAAGCACAAAGCCTCCCTTCAAAGATTTGTGAGGCAGAAAAGTAGAAGGAAAAGGATCCCAATAACAGGAAAATAGTCAGAGATATCCATCCCTACTTCAACTGTTAGTAGTCCCCTCAAAATACAAAGGCAACAATGACAACATGCAGAGAATGTAGAACAAAAGAAAGACATTCTTATTTTTATTATAATATTTACAATTTACTTTTCAAAATCTAAGTATCTTCACTTTGTAGTTTATACTAAGTTGGTTTATATTTGCTTTTCTCTTTCCAACAAATAACCATGTTCAGTTTTATATTAACTCCAATGCCTTTTAAATTAAATATTTAAACAGGAGGATGGGTCAGTACCAAGAGTCCTAAGAATACTTACTGAGTAACCATGACATCCTGAGTAGAAATCCCCAGTGAACAAGTAAAGTACTGGATATGTCCACATGTGCATGTGGACATTTAGGGCTGTGATATGAGGGCAGGAGAAAATTCTGAGCCAGTCATCAGCCCAGTTCCACATTTACTGAATAAGGCAAAGTAATAGAGCAGGATCCTCATTGTCAATCTCTGACCTCACATACATGCACATGGGTATGAACACCAGCATATGTTGTGAGACAATGGTCTGTATTCTGTCAGTTATATTTTAAATAAACACTGATTGGCCAGTAGCCAGGCAGGAAGTATAGGCGGGACAACCAGACAGGGAGTAGAGGTGGTTCCATGAGAACAGGAGAATTCTGGAAAGAGGAAATCTTACTCTGCAGTCCTGGTCCAGCCACAGAAGAAGCAAAATGTGACTTCCCTGCCTAATAAGGTACCCAGCCACGTGGTTAACATAGACAAGAATAATGAGCTAATATAAGTTGTAAGAGTTAATAAGAAACCTGAGATACTAGGCGAAACAGTTTATAGTTAATATAGAACTCTGTGTGATTTCTTTGGGACTTAACAACTGTGGGAACTGGGCAGGACAGAAAACTCAGTCAATAAGCATACATGTACATATCACACAAAGGTGCACAACATTCATACTCACTCAAACAAAAAATATCAACTAAGTGTTAATTTATGATTCTCTATTCTTTTCTTGTAGTCATTTCATTTTCAGACAGACATTATTTCTTGTGACCTATGTTTTATACTGAGCATGTATTTATTTTCCTTCTTAGTTGTAGTATTTACTTTGTCCTGAAAGAAAATAAAATCATTAATGTGATTTAAACAACACGGACATTAATTACTTGCATAAAGAGGCTGGAGTCAGAGCAATGTCAAAGGTTGTTCAAGAACTTGATAATGACTTATAATTCCATTATAGTTACCCTATAAGACTTATTGCTGCTCATATTTTCTAGGCAGACACATCAATTCTCAGCTCCCCATGAGAATTCTGTTCTATCTAGTAAAGTATCTTTTAAATCTGATGGAAAGTCATTTCTTAAAACTAGTAAATTAGGGAATACACTTATACATTACAAAAGCAAAACATCTGTCATACATCTTCAGATTAAAATATTTTCTTAGAAAATTGAAGACTTTGCTGCACATAGAAAGTGTTGACTTGTCAGCATCAGTTGATATTAGTACCCTGTAAATTATATTTTTTGCACATTTGAAAATTATGCACATGTGTATTTGGTGCTCGATGCATGGTGGCTTTTTGCCATATAAGAGTTCCACAGCACTCCATAATGGAGTATAACAAAGATTTATTTATTAGGGAGTAAACTCACAGAAAGAGTAGTGATCCACAGTCCTCTGTGTGCTCAAGGAATTGGAACACAATTGAACAGTCAAAAGAGGCCCTTACATGATTTACATCTGCATTTATAGTACATGATTCCATGTCCAAAGTGGGACAGTATCTTAAAGTTCCCCCAGGACCTCCTCCCTTTGTCTAAATAAGAGAGTTCTAAGCCTAATACAAAACTATATAAAATAAGAACTGTAAGATGAGGGGCCTGGTTGGTTTCTGTCCTCCCACCAGGTCCCACAGTCATTAGGTCCCAAAGAAATCACACAGAGAGGTCTATATTAATGAAAACTGATTGGGCCATTATCTCAGGCTTCTTATTAGCTCTTATAACTTATATTAACCCATTATTCTTATCTATGTTAGCCACATGGCTCAGTACCTTTTTCAGTGGGGCACGTCACATCCTGCTTCTTCGGTGGTCTGGGCAAGACTGGGAAAGAACTTCCTTATTCCGAGAATACTCTTGTTCTCATTTCCCTGCCTCTCTTTCCTGTCTGGTTGACCCACCTATACTTCCTGGCTGGCCAATCAGCATTTATTTAAAACATGATTGACAGAATACAAACAATTATTCTGCAGCACTTCCCCCTCTTTTTTTTTTAAACAAAGGAAAGTATCCATAGTCCATTTTGGGAATGGGGGTGTAGTATTCCAGTCTACTTCCAGCTGGTGAGGGGGCACTGATAATCTTATGGGGACCTAAAGAAAATTTAGAGTTATGATCAAGTCCTGACTGGAGAATCCTGTTATGCTTGATCATCTCAGGCAGCAGTCTTGAATCTGTTCTAGATGTAGAACTCAGTCATCTGGGTCATCTGTTCCTACCGCAGATTTCACAGGTAGTCTTCCTTGATCAAACCTCATTTTTCTTAACTCAGAATGAATCCACAGCCTTTGTGGAAACAAAAGCAAAATCTCTTCTCCAAAGTACCATACCTTTTGACTTCAATTTTGTAGTCAAGATATTTTCAAAATACCTATCTTTGATTAGTTTAGCAGCATTTATAACCAAATATCTTTTAGCAGCTGTTGCTCCTTCCTCAGCATTCAAACAATTCAAAGAGAGCATAATAGCATACAGTATCCAGATTTTCTGTGTATTTTCCATCTTTATGCGGCTTTATTTTAACCTCTATTTCTTTTATTTTTACTTTTAACTTTTGGCTTTTTGAGACAGGTTCTCTGTGTATCTTTGTCCTGGAAATCCCTCTGTAGACCAGGCTGTCCTTGAACTCACAGAGATCCGCCTGTCTCTGCCTCCCCAGTGCTGGGATTAAAGGTGTGTGCTATGACACTTTGAACTCACAGAGATCTGTCTGCCTCTGCCTCCCAAGCTTTGGGATAAAAGATGTGTGATATGACACCTTGAAATCACAGAGGTCAATCTACCTCTGCCTCCCAAGTGTTGGGATTAAAGGTGTGTACCACCACACCCAACTATTCTCTTTCTTTCTTTTTTACTTTAAGAACTTTAACCTTTAGCCTGTATATATTTTTAATGCACTGTAAACAATTTTGAGGTTTTCTTTGTCTTTGAATCTCTCTTTACTGTATCTCTCTCTTTTTCTGACTACATGAGTCTTTAATTTGCTAAGCAGTATGGAGGGGATTAAAGCTGTGGCTTTGATGGATAGATCCAGCCCATTTCTTACCTTTCTGAGATTTCAGCCTCATGGCTGAGATACCAACTGTAGCCACCTTTATTCCTACAACTCTATGGCGTTTTAAGGTCCCTGTTAGCAAGCAAGCTGCAGCAGTGTGCTCACAAACAACACTCAAATGCTTCATAGTAGTCGGACCACCTGCCTGAAAGAGTCAGAGTTTGCCCTGGCAGGATGGCCCAGAAAGCCGGCATTTTAAAATGGCACAGCTTTTTTCCTGCTACGACTGAAGACTGGAAAGCATGTGGTCTGCTTTTCATCAACACCATTTAAGTCTTTCATGGCAGGACCTCTTAGAGCTGAGTGAGGAAGCCTCTCTTAAATGAGATGCTTGCTTGCTTCTAGCAAGCAGAGAAGACCCAAGAAATTGCTGCTACCAAGAAAACATGCTTTACTTTATTCTTTCCCAAGGTTTCTCAGGCTTTCTGTGGATGCTGTTGTACACGTGGATGCCATTCTGCAACAGGACAGGCCTGCTTGTTGGGATTTCTGTCCTGTATATATTGTTTTTAAATGTTCTTTTACATTTAAAGGGGGATATGATATAGATATAAATAATTTTCATTGGTATTGATATAAATTTAAGGTCAATTTTGTTATATGTATATATATTTCTGATCTTGATTAAGGTATTGTGATTATGTAGTTCTTTTTAAAATGTAATGTATAATTAGGAAATATAGGTTGTTAATGGAAAATCATCAATAATAGTCAAGCTTGTAGTCATGTTAGTTAGGTTTTCTAGATATATAGAGGTATATTTCAGTAAGATAGGCATTCTTCATATCTTTCAAAGATGACAGAATATGGCATTTAATGTTTTAATAACTTAGGGCTTTTCATGACAATGAGACACGTCTGCTCCTGGCAGCACCAAGCTACTTCCTGAGGAAGATGGGCATCGAAGAGGCTCCTTATTGAGATTGTTAGCCATCTGGGCAAGAAACTGCTCTTGCCTGGAGTGTTGCATAAACCGGACATGAAGAACCTGCAGAGCGAGGACTGCTGAACTTGTCTAAAGGTGAGATGATCCTTTGGGATTCCTGCTTCATGAAGGAGTCTGCGAGATATTTTGCAGGATACAGAAGAAAGTGACTGAACTGCCTTTGAAATTTCCAGCCTTATGGAAATGTCTGCTGGATACTATGGGTCTGTAGGCTGAAGATGGATGCCCCAATGGTACAGAGGAACTTTGGGTGACTGTACAGGCAGTGAGATGTCTCCGTTATTTCTAGCGTTTTGGAAGTTGCTTACTTCTTATTTACTTAGGTAATATTATATCCTTCTGGAGTCTTTGATGGAGTTGAAGAATAGATAGATAGTTATAGTTTTCCATTGTTATGATAAAAGATGAAATAGATCTAAATATTGTAACTGTAATTCTTGCTTGATAACTGTTTTGTTATATGTAATTTTACTATGTTAAAGTGAAAGCCTTTCTTTTTGTTTAAACAGAGAAGGGGAAATGGCATAGGAGTTCCTTCTATGTGTTGCTTTCATTGGTGAATAAAGAAAACTGCCTTGGCCTTTTGATAGGGCAGAAATCAGGTAGGCAGAGTAGGTAGAATGGAATGCTGGGAAGAAGGTAGTGTGGCAGATGCAATGAATCTCCGGCCTTAGATTGACATGGGTTAGAATTTTCCCGGTAAGCCACAACCCTGTGGTGATACACAGATTACTAGATATGGGTTAAAGCAAGATGTGATAGTTAGCCAAGAAGAGGATAGATATAATGGGCCAGGCAGTATTTAAATGAATACAGTTTCTGTGTAATTATCTCGGGTAAGCTAGCTGGGTGGGACAGAACAAGGGGCCCTGTGCCAGGTGGCTGGGAGACCGGATCATGGCCCGCCCACTCCTCATTACTACAAAGAACAAATATCAAGTATAAAAATTAGAATTACAACCAGCATTAACAACATCAAAGAAGAAACATATGCTAAATGTTTCAACAGTTATCTTATTTTAAGGAGTCTAAGTCTTATATTAAAAATGGCTTACTAAGTCATGAGAGGAAAGTATCTATGACTATCTAGTCTTTAACCACATCAAAGCCCCAAGAAGGGAAATAGCATTACTTGAGTAAACAGGAAGTAGAATCAAGTAACTTCTAAAAGGTGCAAGACATCATAGAGACAATTCACTAACTGTGCTATCACCCAAAGTTTCATTTGCAACATTGGGGCAACCAATTTTGACTAAAACCTAGAGTAACTAACAGACCATTTTCAGAGGCAGGAAAATTTTAAAAACAGTATTACCCTGTCTTGGCAAGGTTTGACAGTCTTTTTGCTTGTATCCTCCTTGTCCTGTCTGGATACTGTGCATTTGGTCAGTAGTTGAGGCAGGGGCAGTTCTTTGCCCCAAGGCCAGTTTTGCCAAGAAGAAAACAAGCTCCAAGTGGAGTGTCTCTGGTGCCCAGCATTCTTTTGGTAATAGATCAGAATTTTAAATTATTTAAATGCCACATTCTACAGCTCTTTGAAGTGTTTGATGATTACCTATTTATGTGGAACACAATCCCTATTCATCTAAAGAATCTGATTAGTCTAACTATAAGTATGACAAACATGGAAAACTATTGACCTATAATTCTTAATACTTACATAGCTGAAAGACTGAGGGTATATATTAAAATATTAAATGATATTTAAGGAAATGTGCAGCAAATTATAAGACAATGTCCTCAAAATGTAAACAATATATAAGTATTTTGATCATAGATAGAAATGTATAGCACAATATAATAAATATATACAAAAAATTGTATCAGTACACAAAACATTTTAAGCAGAAGTAGAAACATGCATGCATACAATATGAGAAAATCTTTGCATAGGTGTGCACAAATATTGTACACAGAAATAGGAGCATATTAAATATCACAACTATAACTTGAATTTTTATCAATATACAAGAATATATACCAATGTAAATTATCTACCACAAGCATTCTCACTATTACTCACTATTATTATTAGTTTAAGTTCCCACCAATCTACCAATTATCCCAACCAAATCCAGTTTGTTTTCAAAAGAGAACCCTGAGTTTCCACCCCCAACCCTATACCACTTATAACCAATCCCTAATAGATGTCCCTAACCCTGTGGACAAACTTTGTTGAGAGAGGGGTCATTGTCTTCTAGAATTACTACCAGCTGTCATGGGGGTAATTCTATTTTGATGGGATCCTATAAAAACTAATTACACCAACAGGAAAAGAAATTAAGATAAAAAATACACAGAAATAACCTACATATGGAATTACTACTACCTAGCTTATGTTGGATTCAAAAAACACTTCATCATAATATTGATACATTAATTACTAAGTGGCTATAGTTCTTGCTGTTGTAAGCATTCTCTCCTGTAAGTTTTAATATCATTAGACAAGAGATATCCTACACTCTGTCTTCTTTGTATATAAGATCTTAAAAGTTAACATTAAATTCATTCTTCCTATATGTGTTGGAGTACACTGACCTTCTCAACAGAAGAAAAATATGACCCATGTCTTCATATTCAAAATTCATATGACTGCATTTAATTTTCAAAATGTGCTTAACTGTCAAGTCTCCAGATATAAAGAAGCTATAAATTAGAACCTTTTAATTTTCCAAACTGAAGTGAAGAAAATACTTAAATGAGAGTCAATATAGTATTGTAGCCAATGTTTCTATTTCAACCAAGCTTTGATTAAATAATATGAGAGAGACGGACTCAGACCCTGAGTTGAGGAAGTAAGCACATTTGTTTTCAGAGCACTCTATTCATATTGATTACTAACTGCTGGTTGATCAAAGATCCTCATTTCAATGAAACCCTGCCTGAATGTCCATCTATCAATCAGAATTTAAGCCAGATAAAACCAATTATAAATTTATCTACACTTGATGTTCTATTCTGAGCCATATACAGATCTTCTTCCTTTTATGGTGGCATGCATATCCAGCTCTCTGATCATTCCCCCAACTCCTGGCATTTCTTACCAACCTTTTTCTAACCTGTCCATGTTCCATGCTTCATGATTTGATGAAAGATGGATAGTATATTTGGATAGAAACCTTGGAAAGTTTGGTTAACAAAAAGATGCTTGGTAAACAAAAAGAGTTATCACCAATTTGGGCTTGTATCTGACTTGGCCCAAAGTTCCCTCTAACTTAATAGAAATTTTTAGTTGTTTTCTTATTTTTCCAAATTTGAATTTTTATTTAACTTTCCAAGAAGTCTCAAGAAACAAACTTAACAGAATTTGTGTATCGGTTCCCAGTATTATTAAACAAGCAATTATGTTCATTGCAGATGAATTAGAATTAGGTACCCAATATTATCAATTATTTCATCAAGAATTAAGGGACCTAGGAAGTGAAAACCTAGAATATTGGGTGTAGGAGTTCCTTCTGTTTATGTGTTGCTTTCATTGGTTAATGAATAAAGAAACTGCCTTGGCCTAGTTGATAGGGCAGAACTTAGGTAGGTGGCGAAGTCAGAACTGAATGCTGGGAGGAGGAGAGGCAGAGTAGGAGAGAGCCGCCATGGAGCCATCAGAGTTAGACATGCTGAATCTTTCCCGGTAAGCCACTGCCACATGGCAATACACAGATTAATAGAAATGGGTTAAATCAAGATGTGAGAGTTAGCCAATAAGAAGCTAGAGATAATGGGCCAAGCAGTGATTTAATTAATACAATTTCTATGTGGTTAATTTGGGTGTAAGCTAGCAGGGCAGCTGGGACAAACAAGCAGGCCCTCACCCTGCAACAATATTATTTAGGAAAAGTTTAAAAATACATTAACTTGAAATGCATTTATATCTACTATAATTTATTAACTGAAATTAAAACCAGAAGAAAGGTCAAAATATATGAAAACAGTATTTTCAAGAACAAAATCATTTCTAACATATATGCCAAGTTGGACATTTGAAAAATTAGTTGATTTTGAAACAAAAAAGGTTGTAGAAATAGTTATTTGTACTACCCTTCAGTATAACTGGTTAAATACTAAAAGATTCCAATGGCTCGAGTGTCACAGATACTTGCTGCTCACTTATAATATGTTTCTTGTCCAGAGACCAGAAAGGTAAAACAGATAACATCTGCTCAATTTCTCTAAATCAATCTCTTATCAGCATGATCTCTGGAATTGCATCATGTTTTCTCAGTGTATTTAGATTTTTAAAAAGTGAAATAGAAAGAATAATTAAAAGTTTATGGTTAGAAACAGAAATTGTGATACCAGGATTTCTAAAAATATATTTTTTCAATAATGTATTTTCTTAATACTCAAAAGAGTCACAAAGAAATGATTATAGAAGCTATACCTGATCTTAAAATAATAACATATCCATGGTTTCTTTTTATTATGAGAGGAAGCATATCCCACAAGAAATTAGAATGGAATATATATATGCAAATTTGATAATATGGATACTTAATAGGAATGCTCAAGATAGAGGTTTTAGCTTAGTTCAGAAGATGTGCATAAATTAATTTCCCTCAATACTGCAAGTAAGTGTTAAAATCTCCCATGCTAGTTAATTACAGTGTTCATTCTCCTACTCTTTTCTGCCAATGGGCAGTGGAGTTGGAATTAAAGAGCAATCACCTTATAAAGAGAAAGTAATGTAGTTTACACTTCTTATTTATATCATCTTCTTAAATGCTGAAATGCTTCACTCAATATAGTATAACATAAGACTATTTTTATAAGTCTTGCTTATAAAACTGCAATCACAATGCAATTAAAATGCCACTGCAATTAAAGTGTGTGTAATGGAACATTCAGAAATGTACACATGACTTTCTTTTATATCTGTCAAGGGAGACATTTCATATTCTGTTCTCTCAACTTATAAGATTCATTTTGCTAACAAGGGAAGTTCCGTACATACACAATAGCTTTAGTCACACATATGCACACACATCTTTTGTAGGTATTATATGTTTATAAACACTCAAATGAAAATTTTAGGGATCTATAGCTCAAAATTTCAATTACTGCATGAAGGCAAAATTTAATTTGGTATGTTTTTATATTGTGTTTCATATTTGGTTTCTTTTTTTCCAAGTGAGATAAAACACCTGAGTAACATCCTAATATAAAAAATTTTACTATCTACTGTACATAAGTTAATTTAATTGAGTCCCAAGGTTGATTGGCATAGTTCTCTTTTTTGGTCACATATGGGAAAAATTATACCCAAATATGTGCTGACTTAATCCAGTAAGTTTCAGGATTGAAATGCAAACATGACTATGTTTAGTAGCAAAACCTTCCCCCCATGTGAACTCTATTTTCCTATCATTATTTCCAATGTAGGCATATGCATTGATGGATTTATATTTTTTTGGTTACTAGGTAGTACCTGAACAATAAATTCTGTTTGCCTTTTTGGTATATTTTATTTAAATATACAAAGCCCTTACAGATGCTCTAGCTTCAAATTTTTATTTCATCTGATTTTACATTTGAGGTACTGTGATTTAATTCAGAATTTCTTCCTATTTGGTAATATAGGAACTTTGCTACTTAACTACACCCCTAGTCTTTTGGTATATATTTAAAAATAAAGGTTATTAAACATACAGTTAATTAAAGTGACTGTTTCAAGTTTTCAACAAGTGAAAAGACAGAAGAGGGAGTTTATAATCTTAAAATAATTAACAAATAACTCTTATTTTTGATTATGACTTTCAAATAACTTGTGGTATAAAAACTGCATAATTATTGTTCATTACAAGTGTGCATCACAGATATTTCAAAGTATTTATTGATTTAATAAATTTTATGTGTGGGTCAAGTGTCTCAGGGTGTAAAGTGCTTGCTAAGCAAACATGTGGATCCAGAAAATCCATGCAAAGTTAGATATGATATCATGTATTTGTAATCCAAATGACCAAATGGGCAACAGAGATGGAGGAATCCTCAGAAGCTTGCCATCCACGTAAACTGGCATAAAATCTTGAGATCCTGTCTCAAACAAGATGAGAGTTGAAGACTCATAACTGAAGTTGTCCCCTCCACTCATATGCCCTGTCATCTTTCCACACTGTCATACATACTTGTCTTAGTTAGGGTTACTATTACTGTGAAGGAATACCATGACAAAAATGCAAGTTGGATAGGAGAGGGTTTGTATGACTTATTCTTTCATATACTGCTCATCATCAAAGGAAGTCAGGATATAAACTCATACAGGGCAGGATGCTGGAAGTGGGAGCTAATGCAGAGGCCATGGAGGGTTGCTGCTTACTAGCTTGCTCTCCAAGGATTACTCAGTCTGATTTCTTATAGAACCCACCCAGGGATGGCCCCGGTCACCATGGGCTGAGTCCTCCCCTATCAATCACTAATAAAGAAAATACGTTTAGCTGGATCTTATGGAGGCATTTTAACAATTGAGGTTCCTTACTTTCAGATGACTCTAGCTTGTATGAAGTTGACATAAAACTAGCCAGCACTATTGTCAAATTAACACAAAAGCATATAACTGTTAAGCCATAACCATCCCTTTCATTTTTTATCCCCCAAACCACACATTAACATTAACATCAAAACATAAAGCATTTTACAAACTTTAAAAGTTCTACAGTCTCTACAAATTCAAAACTTTAAAATTCAGCCTCTTTAAAAATAATCTAAAGTCTCTTTTCAAAACATAAGAATTTCTTTAAACGTTCACATCTTGAATTTTTCAGGGAAATGAATGGAGCTAGAAAACATCATTTTGAGTGAGGTAACCCAAACCCAGAAAGACAATTATCACATGTACTCACTCATAAGTGGTTTTTAAACACAAAGCAAAGAAAACCAGCCCACAAATCATAATCCCAGAGAACTTAGACAACAATGAGGACCCTAAGAGAGTCATCCATAGATCTAAACTACATGGGTAGTAGAAAAAGACAAGATCTCCTGAGTAAAGTGGGAACATAGGGACCTTGCAAGAGGGTTGAAGGGGAGGGGAGAGGCAGGGGGAAGAGAAAAATGTAGAGCTCAATAAAAATCAATAAAAAAGTCCAAAAAGTTCAACCTCTTAATGCGCATGCCTATAAAATAATAAATATAAGTTAAATACTTTCTTCAAGAGGGAAAAACCAGAAAATAATCACAATCTAAACAAGTAAAAAAATCCTTCAATGTGTAAGTTACCCAACAACCAAGTATCTGGAATTTACTCACTATTATCCAGGATACTCCAATGGCCTTGGGTCACCTCTCTATCTCTTCTATCTGTAGCACAAACAGTTTATCTCTATGGTATAGAAGGCTCCACTCTACCCTGTCACAGTTTTTATTGGTCCTTCAATAGTAGTGGCATCTCCAAAATTAATGGAGTACATTGCTGCAACTGGACCACACTTTTCGTCAATAGCCTCTCATAGATTTTCTTCATGGTGCCAAGGCTCAGTTTCTGTGCATGGTCCTTTCATTCCTGGGTCTTAAAATGCCACTGAAACTGAACCTTCACCAGTGACATATTCTGACCTCTCACAGTGCCAAGCCTCAGCTGCTATCCAGGACCCCTTTATGTCTTCAAAACCAGTGCTATCTGGGTGATTCTTACCCTACTAAGTTCAGCTGCCAGCACGAAGTACAACTTTGGCCTCTCTGGAACACAAGTCTCTGTGCTCTCAGGAAACATTTTCCAAAGAATTTCACTTCAGTTATGCTGGTCTTTTCTCAATCACTGCTAATACTTAGCTCCAGCTGACCAACAACAAGTGTCCCAGTAAAACAAAGGTTCTACTTTAATTGTTTGGTCTCTTGTTAGTCATGGCTGACTTTTCTCATGCAGCTGGATGTAATCACATATACTTCAAGCAAAAGTCCTGGTAGAGTCTTGTTTCCCTCTGAAACTTCATGAGCTAGGCTTCCATCATCTGCACTGCTCTGAAATTCTTATTTTCCAAGCTCCCACAGAACACCCCACTGAGATTTGAACATTCAATATCATTCCGCCTCAAAGATCCAAGGAACTTCCACAATCTTCCCCAAAACAACATGCTCAGATCTGTTACAGCGGTACACTACTCCTGGTACAAACTTTGCTTACTGAGGATTACTATTGCTGCTATGAAACACCATAACCAAGATGAAGCACTATGACTAAAAAGCCAATTTCTGGAGAAAAGGGTTTTTGGGGCTTACAGTTCCACCTTGTCACTGAAGGAAGTCCAGGTAGGCACTAAAAGAGGGTAGGAAACTGGAGCCAGGAGCTAATGAATAGGCTGAAGCGGCATGCTGCTTACTGGCTTGCTTTCCAAGGTTTGCACAGCCTGCTTTCTTATAGAACCTCAGCCGCAAGCCTAGGGACAGCACCACCCACTTATGGGTTGGGCCCTCGCCCATCAATCAGTAACCAAGAAAATAAATCATAGCTAGTCCTTATGGAGGCATTTTCTCAATTGATGTTCCCTCTTTGCAGATGACTCTAGCTTGTGTCAAGTTGACATAAAACTATCCATGAACAATCCCAAACAAAGATAGAAATATCAAAATTTAAAACTTATCTATGATAATAATCAATGAGGGTACAAAATCAGTTGGCCTTTGTATTGATCTTCTAAATGATTTTATCATTTCATCATATAATAATAATAATACCTACTTTGTATGTTTTACAAGGTGAAATCAAATGATTCATGGAGAATTCTTTTAATATTCTATGTAACATTAATTGCAAAATGTCGTTGCTGTTAATATCACCACTCTAGCTCTCACATTCTTCCCTTCCACTGAAATCTTTGAAACTATAGGGGATAAGTTAGAGGTATACTGCAAAAGATAAAAATTGGTGAGAAATATTTATTTTTTTAAACTTACCTTTTTATTTCTTTTGAGGACATGGTAGACTGACCCTAAAACAAGCTTCATCAACCCATGTCATTTGTATTTCATATAATATGTAATTTCCTCCTAATGATGTGGACAGGGTTTATGATTTTCTCTAATGATAGAATAAGGCTAAGATGGTAGAACTTTGGAGATATCATTGGGATCCCAAATTATTTTATATTGATTTCATTCTAAGGGAAATTATGTGTGTATAAGTATGATTTGTTCAGTTGAATTCTTTTAAATAATAACTAGTCAAGCTCTGTGGAGGCCCTAAAATGTGGGCCCAATTCCACCTTCTCTGAATTTCAGAATGTAGAAGGTTGCACAAATGTTTGACAAGCATAGTTATGCATCCCAACTCAGGATGTGATTGATTCTTTTAACACTAAGACAGCTTATACAATAGGTCCATGCCATCTTAACAGGTGGTCAGGATATGAAAATATACTTCTGCTCCTTCTTTTGCAACTATGAGGTCAGCTGGGGAGTGGCTGCCTTCAGGATATGTGTGCTAGAGCAGCTACACTGCCTAAACAACAAAATGCTAATGATTTGATTTCTCAGAGTGTTAAAGCAATTGACTGTTGAGTTTTTCTTTGTATCATGTTAATAAAGTATTTTGTTAAATTCTCCCCCTGTTTACAATGGGTATAAAAGCTATGGAAAAATAAAAACAGGCAAATTTAGTATTCACTGAAATTCTGTCATGGTACTTTTTATGGTTTCTATCTTATTATTATTCTTTACTAATACTTCTATGTACATAAGAGAAATGTGTGTCTCCATTTGTCCCTGGAGTTTGTAAGATCGTGCAGCCATCTCTGAAAGGTCCTGAAGAGACGGTAGCTCAGAAGAGGAAAGGTAGAAATATGGCAGACACACCTGCGATGCCTATAGAGTTCTCAGTTAATGTCTCAGACAACATTTTTGAAAATGGTCATGGGAGAGGGAAAAAAGGGAGGGGAACAGACAAAAATGTATAGCACAGTAAAAAAAATGAAAAAAAGATTTGTTTTCCAGTTTAAAAAGTAAAAAATAATAAAATAAAAACACTGTGATTCTGAAAGTGTAAATAAATTGCCTGGGAAAGCATGTACAATAATTAAAACTCAGGCCGCTTGCAAGAGACCAAGAGATATTTTCTGTAATATCATTTTACTTATGAAAATAAAACACATTTTGCTATTAACAGTCATTAACCTTTTGCTAAAATTTGTATCTTTTCTTAGCAAAAATCCCCTGAAGTAAGGGGCACAACCAAAGATGAAAGAAAATGTCATGACATGGCAATGAAGTTGCTATTTAGCTTTTATAATGATTAGAAAATTTGAGAAATAGCAACACAACAGTATATGCCTGTAGATACATGTGAAAGAATACTGGGTTTATTAATAACATACTTGAGCTTTATAGTTGCTATAACCAGGAATATTTAGTGAACAACATTGTGGAATTTCAACAAGTCCTGTTAAGAAGATTTTATTTTTTAAATCCCATCTGGGCTTGTGAAATTTTTAGTATGTTCTAAGGGAAGAAGACATTTTGTCTGGATTGGTGTCATCAAGAAACATAGGCTCTTTGGTGACTGTATGTTATGTTAATAATTTTTATTCTGAAGTGTGAAAAATTGATGGTTTCAAATATTAAGGAGGTAGAAGTCATTCTTGGAAGCTATTAGACAGGCTAGTTGGGATTTTTGAGTCATGGAGTTCTTATTTATGTGCATACACAAATATGATTGTTAAATGGCAAGATTTTGTCACCCCAGCATGGACACAAGCCAAATTTGTCACAAGCTGACATCTGTGGATTTATGTTCATGTTTATCATGAGAAAATAATAGTCACCATGTGAATAACTGCATTTTTCTTTTTGGTGTACATCCAGGTAAATATAGAACTGCCTTTATGCCCCATGCTTTCAGGCTAAAGGTCAATTGGAACCCCAACCTATGGGTGGGCAGTTACATGTGATACTGTTGTTACAATTTCTGTATTTATGACTGTGATTGGATTTGAAACATTTTCTTGATCTAGGTTGGTTCAACATTAGTAGACATAATTCATAGAACTTTTGCTGAAACTACATACAAAGTTTTAGTGACAATTTTTACTTTGAATTTATAGAGGTCAGATTTATTTTTTTGCCAAAGGACTGAGTTTCAAGACCCAATGTGAAACAACTGCTAGACATAGAACTACGCTTTTTTAGACTGCCCTTTATAAATTTGATATTATGTACTTCTCCATAATTGCTTGTCTACAGAATGTGTATTTCAGACAGCTAACAATTGTCTATTTGCCTTTCCCTACATGTATAGCACATTTCCTCCATTTCCTTTATTCTAACCTCTATAGTGCCTATAATACATGAAAAAAATTATCTACCTCTCAAAATGAGCAGTTTAATTTCACTTCACCTCTCGTTCTAACACACAAAAAGGACTTACTAGATGCTCAATTTTACAAATATTTATTTCATGCAAGTTAAAGAAAGTAATTATAGGTATTTTAATTTTAATATGGAAAGATATTTCTAATTTTAAAGATTTTTAATAGTATTTATTTTTATGTTTACAAATAGAAAATCATCAAATTATTCTCCATTCATTAGCTCACTTCCAAGACCTCTTATAACCCTTATGACAATTTCTTCCCAACTTCACGTGTAAAACCCAGAGTCTACCTCATATTTATATGTGCATTAGTGTAGGACCAATCTACTAAAGCAAGGACAGTCCACCCAGGAGTCATATCAATATAGCAGCCATCAGATGCCAATAGTTCTTCACTTAAAGGTAGTATTTTGTGACTTCCCATCCATGCTTGGACTGATCACCTGACTTGACTTTGTGCAGGTTCTGTGTATGTAATCTCAGGTCCTGTAAATTCTTGTATGTAATGATCTACTTATATCTAGAAGTCATCCAGTAACTCTGTCTCTTAAAATCTTTTTGTCCTCTTCTCTATGATTATCCTTGAGCATTGGAAGGAAGAAAGTGTCATATGAATGTCTTATTTAAAGCTGAGTCTGCTTTAGTCTTTTATTCTTTGAAGGGTCACTAGTTGTGAGTCTCTGTATTGGTCTTCATCTACTATAAAAAAGGAGTTTCTTTGATGAGAAGTACATAAGAGGAAGTATAATACTATATTTGTTTATTTTTTCATATTTTTTTATTTTCCATTCAAAAATTTACACTTCCCTTCCCCCAGTCCCCTCCTGCTCCCCCACTACCCCTCCTCCCTCCCCCTGCTTCCTTAAGAGGGGGCAGGGTACCCTGCCCTGTGGGAAGCCCAAGGCCCTCCCGCCTCCACCCCAACTTAGGCAGGTGTGCATCCATATGGACTAGGTTCCCAAAAAGCCAATACATGCAGAAGAGGTAGGTCCCAGTGCCATTATCAT
>PVIU01027304.1:0-20686 GCA_004026605.1 Ondatra zibethicus | reverse complement strand
TCCACAGCCTCTCCAGCATAAGTTGTCATCAGTGTTTTTGATCTTGGCCATTCTTACAGGTGTAAGATGGAATCTCAGAGTTGTTTTGATTTGCATTTTTCTGATGACTAAGGATGTTGAACATTTCCTTAAGTGTCTTTCAGCCATTTTAGATTCCTCTGTTGAGAGTTCTCTGTTTAGGTCTGTGCTCCATTTTTTTTAATTAATATCAATATGTGGCTTCAAGGGAAGTTAATATTTAATTATCTGTGTTCAGTGTCTTCTGTGGATAAGTCCCAGCTAGATTTTCCGAGTGGGACCAGATTAAGGCAGAATGTTCTCTGAGTGTGGACAGAGGATCCGAAAAAAATGAGGGAGGAGAAGCTTGTCCTGACCTGAGTAACTTGTCTTCACTAATTTACGGTTAGCACCGATCTCTGACTTGGCCGTCTAGCATGTCTGAAAGAGCATCATCTTTAAATTCTAAACTCTTATATTGGATCACTGTAGCAGTCTGCTCTGTTTTTCATCATAAAATAAGTGATTTAAAGTTACTTTGATTCAATTTATATGCAACCATATTTGAATCATAGATGCAGAGCCTTGACTTGGGTTTACTTAAGCAAAGAAAACAATTCTTAGAAGGAAGCAGGGGTGCTCACAGGAAGAGCTGCATGGATGGGGTCAGAGTTGCTATTTCAAGTCCTTAGATTCCCCCTTTTAACTCTTGAACTCTTCTTCCTTGGGGCGACTCTGCTCCATTGTCTCTTTGATGTTTGAGCATTTCTGCAGTCTGTGGTAGCTGTTGGTTCAGAGGCAAATCGGATTTTCTCTGACCACTTTGATAAAGGGTGTGCAAGAAAGGACACTGGCATCCTGGGTGACGTGTGTGTCTAGGTACCAACCACCACGACAGGGCAAACTGGGTGCTTTCATTGGCAAAATCTGGGTTATGTGCCTGCTCCTGTGGCCCGGTAGCTCAGTGTCTTTTTACTGGGGTCCTTCTATGCATCAGTCACCTCCACAAAGGGAGGGTTGCTCTTACTGGCAGTAGAGGAAGAGAATCTGGACCAGTGAAAACAGCTGACTGTCCAATCCACAGAAAGAAACTAAATTAAAATTATACATTTTTCATAATTAAGCAAAATCTATTTTACATCATTCGCATCATATTCATTCAAAGCATTTACTTTAGAGGTTCTATGTTCCAGATTATAAAGAGACAATTATATTTGCTAACCTCAAATTTTAAAATGTTTTTAGTAAGCTGCTCTAGGTATCGACTTTTCATTCATAGTTTTGGTTGATAGCCACAAGACTGAACATCTGCCCACGCACTGTGAGACACAGGGCTATACTCCAGCCTGCAGGGCTATACTCCAGCCTGCAGGGCTTTGCTCTGGCAATCTCTCCATTCTGGCCTTGCTGGAGAGAAAGCCCACAGAGACACAGAGCTTCTGCGGTGGAGGTGGGAAGTAACAAACCTTGAACAGAGCTTCCAGTTAAACACCTCTGTGCAATCATGGTAGACAAGTGTGCACCCTTCTTGGTCCAGCACCTCTAATATAGCCAAGAATAGACTCAAAGAGGTCAGGATGGGATATGGCCTTCTCTACAGAATGTGTGATGCTTGTTCAGCAATGAGTAGATGTGCAATTGTGTTATAGAAACTAAACAGATAATAGCTCAAAATGCTCCACCTTACAAAGAAATATTATATCTCTGCTTATTTACCTAATATACATTTGTAAAGGAAACCCTGGCAGTTAGTTTAATGTTTGCAGATATTTTTCTTTAGGGAGACAGATGTTGAGTGGCGTCAGCCATGTGTCAGATATGCATTTTGCTTCCTTAATTTTTTCACTGTCTACGCAGACTTTGATGACAACTGTGCTTTTGATCACCCTGTGCTCGTCACCAACTCACCATGAGGAAAACTTGATGGCTAAGAATGAGAAAGGGTGAGGTTTAGGGTGAGGTTTAGTGAAATCAGATACACACAAATCAATGTCAGATGTTCCTAAAGTTATGTCATGCTCCTGTGGCTTGAGATATGAGGTGTCGTCAACAACTTCTTTCTATCCCTAAAGTATAGTTGGCTACAAGAATGTCCTGGGCCCTTATTTCCTGTGTCGGGAAAATGTGTATCCATGAATTGAACAGGCAGTAAGCTAGAATTACAGATGAATGAACTCATAGGTCCTGTTCTGTACAGTAAGCAGCATGTAAATTTTTTATTTATTTTTATTGAGCTCTACATTTTTCTCTGTTCCCCTCCCTGCCTCTCCCCTTCAACCCTCTCCCATAGTCCCCATGCTCCAATTTACTCAGAAGCTCTTGTCTTTTACTACTTCCCATGTAGATTAGATCCATGTAAGTCTTTCTTAGGGTCCTCATTGTTGTCTAGGTTCTCTGGGATTGTGATTTGTAGGCTGGTTTTCTTTGCTTTATGTCTAAGAGCCACTTATGAGTGAATACATGTGATAATTGTCTTTCTGGGTATGGGTTACCTCACTCAAAATGATGTTTTCTAGCTTCATCCATTTGCCTGCAAAAGTCAAGATGTCATTATTTTTTCTGTTTTGTAGTACTCCATTGTGTAAATGTACCACATTTTCCTTATCCATAACAGTGTGTAAATTAATGTGTGATTCTTCACATGCAGTGTTAACAGGGAACAGCTCTGAAGGCTGGCATGGAAGGCAGATGGGGGAACCATCCTGTGATAAAGTAACAGGAAACATTATAGTAGAAGTTGCATGTAAGCCCAGAAAGCTCCATGCAATGAAAACAGCAAGTGTGAACTCCAATTCTCACTAACATGGGTTGTGCTTTTTTCAGACCTCTAGTAGAAAGCAAGGACTCGGAGTTGTAGCTAGAAGTATTCTCTGTCCAGCTGGTCCCCCTGAACTGGTTTTCCTTTGCCTGCCTATTCCCAAAGCCACTTATGAAATAGCCACTCTGAGGCTTGTTATCAGTTGCATGTTTGACCAATATCTTGGGATTCTTAGATTCTTAGTGGATAGCTCTAACAATTAAATGAACCCATTTCTATTAATCTGTGTATTGTCATGAGTCTGTGACTTACCGGTTGTGTATGTCACTCCTCCGGCCACTACATGGTGTCCCTTTGACCCCATCTACTCTCTCTCTCTCTCTCTCTCTCTCTCTCTCTCTCTCTCTCTCTGTTCGAATTTCCTGCCTGGCTTTATTCTGCTAAGCCATTGGCCAAAACAGTTTTATTCAGCTACCGATAAAAGCAACGCATAGACAAAAGGACATCCTACATCCCAGAACAGAAGGAGGTGATGAGAAGGGACTGAGAAGCAAGTAGGTGGAGCATGAACACAAGAGAAGATGGGTTTTCAAGAGTGCAACGTGTTTATTTTCTCTTTGGTCCTCTTCTTCAGAGCAGCTGGGTGCCCTTTGGGAATTCTGCCTTGTGGGCCATCCTGGAGTTTCTAGGATATTTTAAGTCTTCAAACTTTTATTTGGAAACCCTGAAGTGTGGGGATTCGGGGAACATTTGGGGATTTGGTCTCTAGGACATGGTAGAAATCAAAAGATCTCAGAGATACAATAAGGAGTGCGGTCTAGACACCATGCAAAGGGAAAGTGTTAAATAAGATCAGTTTTGGGGGAAGTGCACATAAGTTGTTGTATTTAGGTGCCCATGTCCTTGCAGGTGCATGTGTGTCTGAAGTTGGTGTTCTGTGTCTTCCTACATCACTCTTCACCTTACTTCTTAAGACAGAGTCTCTTGCTGAACCTGAAATTCATTTATTTGGGCAGAATGGTTGACTAATTGTCTCCAGGAGTCTGCCTATATCTACCACATGCAGACACACATGTGAATCAACACCCTGAAGTAAATGGAACCCATTTTCTCTGTTTTCTAAAAAAGTACATCAATGCTACTTTATGGTTTCTAATTTTATTAGCATTATTTTTTTAGTGACTGGATTATATAGAGGATTCCATAAAAATAATTTTATACAATATGTTTTATTAATGTTGCCAAAAATATTTTATTGGGTGTGAAAGGATGTTCACTAGGAAAGATCTTCTCTGGGATCGAATCCTCTAGTTGTATCCCTACCTAGCTCCTGAAGCTGGAAATGGAAGTGGGCATGCAGAGCCCCCTTCATCCCGGGAGGCAATCCTCAGAGTGTAGAAAGCATCCAATACCTGCTGCCCAGAGCCCATGGGGAAAGCGCAAAAATGACTGTAAAATAAAATACATTAAATCAGAAAATAAATTAATAACATTACAGGTGATAAACGATTCGAAGAGAGGATTTAAGATGGATGGTCAGAACAGATGTTTGGAGAAATACCTTTTGCTCGGAGCCAGTGCCATGGAAATATGGAGTTAGAGCGGCTCTGGCCAAAGGGACCAGTGCTCCCTGGCCACTGAGGAGATCATCTTTCCTTGGTAGAAAAAGATTTTTGGTGTTTGTGTTCTCTCTCTTCTCCCTTCTCCTCCCACTCCCCCTCTCTCCCTCTCTCTCTCTCTCTCTCTCTCTCTCTCTCTCTCTCTCTCTGTTTCTCTCTCTCCTCTCTCTCTGTTTCTCTCTTTCTCTCCTCTCTCTCTCTCTCTCTCTCTCTCTCTCTCTCTCTCTCTCTCTCTATCTCTCTCTCCTTGATGCTGAGGAGCCTTTGCAT
The DNA here is from genome assembly GCA_004026605.1 of Ondatra zibethicus. Lineage (NCBI taxonomy): Eukaryota > Metazoa > Chordata > Mammalia > Rodentia > Cricetidae > Ondatra > Ondatra zibethicus. Next base: position 16,042 of record PVIU01027304.1, on the reverse strand, counting down.
GCCAGGCAAACACTCTGCTACTGATCCCAACCCCTTTCTCTTCTTAAAGACACAAACTTTTAAAGCCAAGGGACACTAGATTCCGATAGCATTGGATGCTTACGAAGGCCTCTGTGCCCCACATTAAGGCAAACATATTAATAGATCTCCTCTGGAATCTCAAAGCATCATGATGCTTTTACACAATTCAAATCATGCCATTTTAGATTTAAAAACTGCCACTGCTGAATTTAATTTCTTTTCCTTGTAAGTCTCTTGAAGTTTTGAATGCCAAAAGCTACATTTTTAAAGTTATTGCTATTGGCCTTTTCACTAGATGCCCATTTTTATTTTTACTTGGAGTGAGGAAGCTTGAATTATGATCTTTAATGAATCACATTGGTCCAGTTAAAATGCATCTTACTGTCTTCTTTCTTCTTAAAGTACTCTTTCCCATTACACTCAACTCCTGTTCTCATTCCTTTTCTTGCCATGATCTACACATGATATACGGAGTCTAAGATGTGTCAGATGCACGTGTCTTCATCAACTAACATGCTTTAAGCAGCTTTATGAGTAAATGGTCTTATTTACGGTGTCATTTCTTCCAATGCTGTGTTCCGGGGCTGCGGTTTAGTCTGTTGCGCACAGCCCATCTTTCATGTCCGTTCCCTTTCACTTTCCCACTGCCCCATTGTGGAACAACTGATTGCTTTCATCTCCTGAAACTCTACACAACTGTTTAGAGATCATCATTACAGACCATGGCGATGGGATAGGAGGGTTCCTTCAGGTCAGAAGCGAAGTTAATGCTACACAGTTTGTTAAACATAAGAACTCTTGTCTTGGCTGAGTAAATGGTTAAAGAAAAGTCAGGCCCACATGACAACCAGGACAATAGTGCTAATAAAGAAAGGCCTTATGATGCTTGACTAGCTTTGAGAATATCAGCATGCCTTTGTAGAGTAGAGAGATGGATGAATAGACAGATAAGTAGATAGAAAGATGCATATAAGGCATGGTCGCTTGACAAAGTAGACTAGTAGCAAAGGTACATTAGTTGCAGTGAACACACTTATCCAGGGTTTGGTTTCTGACTGGCATTCTCCAATAAAAACAGTCAAGGCACCTTGGAGAAGTGCTTGATTCTGGGGCTGAGTCAGGCAAATGGATGGGTTTTTTACATCCAAGGATAAAAAAAAAGTCAAGGAAGTGGTCAAAGGCTAGAAGCTTGTCAAAGAACATCAAAGCAATCTTCTACTTGGCATTTTCTTTGGACTGCCAGACAGCTCCAAATAAAGACACAGACTTATTATTAGTTATGAATGCTCAGCCTTAGCTTAGGCTGGTCCCACCAGCTCTTTTATCTTAATTTAACCTGTTTCTATTCATCTACGTTTTGCCTTGGGACTTTTTAACCTTTCTTTTATTCTGTGTGTTCTACTTTCCTGCTTCCTCCGTGTCTGGCTGTCTGGCCCCTGGTGTTTCACTGGCATCTCTTTTTCTTTCTAACCCCCAAGCCTAAATTCCTCCTCCTACTTACTCTTCCTGTCTGGTAGCCCTGTCTATATATCCTCCCTCAGTATTTGTTGTTCAGTCTTTTATTGGACCAATCAGGTTCCTTAGTCAGGCCAGGTAAAACAGCAAATAATTTTTTTACATAAGTAAACAAATGCAGCACATCTTTATATAGCTAAACCAATATTCCACCACATAAATAAATGCAACACATCTTTGCGCAGCTAAACAAATGCAACGCATCTTTGCACAGCTAAACAAATATTCTGCAACACAATCTTAAGGTGAAACTACTTTTTAAAAAACAAGGAATGATTCTTTGAGTTAGACTTTAGTTCATATAATAAATGGATCGAAGTTGCTATGAGTCAATGATTTAATATATGAATAGAAGAGAATGGATGTTGCATTACAGATGAATCCCAACTGTTGAAGGAGATAAGGAAATAGAGGAGTGACTGCAGGCCAAGCCAGTAGTCATAGCAAATGCTAGCATCAGTGGAAGACTGGAGAGACAATGCCACATGCGCTATCTCCAAGTCCCCTCATCATCACCTATGAATGGACGCACAGTGACTTTCCATTGAAAATACCAATTGTCACTTTAACCAGATGACCGTTTAGTGACAAACATCCCTGGGAACATGACACATCCACAGCACTCACTCGGATAGTGTGGCCAAGAAAGACTTAGCACAAGTTCTGGAACATTCTTCCCCCAACAATGCATAGCTACAACCTCATGTGGAGCAGTCGGCCCAGGGAGCAGCTGTCTGCATAAGTGTCAAGAGGAGGAAAGGCGGGAAAGAGAAAGGAAGTGAGGCTGGGGAGTCGCCCTGAAGGTAAAGGCCTCCAAGCCTGATAGGTAACCCGAGTTTAACCTGGGGTCCACAGGGTAGAAAGAGAAAAACAGCGGGAATGAAAAACAGGCCTTAGTAGAAAACCTGGAATAACCTTAAGTAAGAACTGTAGTTGAATATGGTAAAATACATTTGATGGTTTGGGAAATCGTGTCGTGATTGGGTGAGAATCTCCCATTACGGGAGGCTGGATGAGAGGCATAAAGAGACCCTGCAAATGTTCTAAATTAGCTTTAAATAAAAGGATCCAAAGCCCTTAAATGTGCCCATTGAAAAGGCCTGGCCTTTGCCATCATAGAATCGCTTGTCTCTTTAAGAGAGTTGCCTTCCATATCTGTGGAGCAGGTCATCAGAGCAAGCGTTCCTTGTACCTCAAAGTCTGGTAGATAGAGACACAGCTTTTCTCCGAACCTTTACCACTTCCGAGCACAAATGTGGTTTCCAAGACATTGTGTGAGTACAGGATATTGGTCGGAGAGTTCGAAGACCTGCTTTCTCCCTGAGTTTCTCCGTTCCCCAGCAGTCAGGCACAGGCTTCTCCATGGCTGCTGCTCTTTCTTCAAACCCGGCCTCGAAAGCTTCCATTTTCATGATTCCGAAACCTCACGGCGCTCTTAAATTCAAAAGCACGGGCTTTCTACGTGGATGCACGGGTGTTTTCTGAGTCGGAGTGTCAGAGTCAGTAAACGCAGGACAGCTTTAAGTAAGGCAACTACCAGGTACCTTGACGTCCCCCTCAGTGCAGCGATCTGTTTCTGGCCACTGGACTTAAAAGCTGGCAAAAGTAGAGTTGTGCTGCCCCCGTGTGGCGACTTGTTGGTACTGTAAAGCCAGGCAAGGCACCTAAGAGATCCAGGGAGAATTAGAGAACAGAGAGGAGGAAGACACCTTGAATTCACTTGAATCATTCCCTTCCTTAGTAAGGAACTGACCCCAGAGACTCACATTGACCCCCTGTGGTACTCAGCGATTTATATGCAGATAGGGAGCGAGACCAAAGTCAGTGTGGTTGAAGTTAATTTGTTAAACACACAAGGAGAAGATTCCCAGACTGTTCATTTAGCCCAAGGGCGAAAACCAAATAACAACAACAAATCGTGAAGCGGTTTTGGATCAGCTCTATGTAGATCTGTATTTCTTTTAAATTTTTTTATTTTATCATTTTTTTTGTTTTGTTCTGTATTTTTTCAAGACAGGTTTTCTATATCTATATAATCCTCGGGGAAGCCATTAGAATCCAGCTCCCAGGTAGCTAGGCAAGCATACTAAATAATCGGCACCTTCAGTTCAGCAACCAGTCAGAGTCAGTGGTGTAAACCACCTGTCTATGTAAACATGGGCTCACAGTGAGAGCTGTCCCAGTGATAACCCAAGTTTCTGACGCCACCCATCCGGAGGGAGAACCTCAGGCCTGTTTTATGGATTCTCCTACACAGTGTTCCCAATCAAGACAGGCTAATAGAGACTGTTTTTACAGACTCCACGTGCAGAATAAATCTCAGGCATTTCATAGCCGTGTTGTGCTAGGACTGCATACATTCTCACGGCGTGTGTGTTGATTTTGAGTTTTGCACCTCCATATACCCACATAATATGTTTGTGCACTCTAGGCTTTTCTTATTTGGCCTTATTTGTCTATCTATGTGGCTTGTTTCAAAAGTTGATATTTTTAAAAGATATTTATGTCTGCCATTATAGTCAGGCTGAGCACTTTTTTGGAAGCTGGTTTACGTTTACTTTTAAGAAAACTGCACTGTGAATATTTTTTTGGTAGCCCTTAGCTCAGAGCCACCTTATTGCCCCAGGCAACTGGGAATCAAATGCACAACTTGTGGAGTGTGCAGTGGCCACTTTCCTGACTGGTCAGGTAGCTCAAGTGACTCATTCTCCGGAGATAACACAATCATCAGTCTTTTCAGCAGGTGGAAACAAGGTTTGCGTCCCTACCCTGGAAACAGACGCAGCATTTTCTGTGTGGCACTTCAGGCCTGTTGGTCCCCATTCCACAGATATGGACCCCCTTACAGCTGTGATAGCTAGTTGGTCCTTTTTATCTGGCGCGATGGCTTGAGTGTGGATTTGCGTATTCACAAGCATTAACCTTTTCATGTTCTTGAATGCTCTTCATAAGACACTACGGTTGTGTGGGCGTTCTGGATGCGACCTCGTGTTTAAGTGGTTTAAAGTGTAAGGGTGAGTGAGCTCTCTGTACAATCGGTGCACATCGTCATGTACAGACATAAATAAAGTTTGCTTTGTTTCTCTACTTTGGGCTATTGCTTCCGAAACCGAAAGCCAGGGGGCATTAAATTTGGTGAACTGCATTACATCTCAGTGAGCTGCAGCACTAGAGGACACCTCCTGTCTCTCCCATACCAGCATCCCTTGATTCTCTCTCTCTCTTTCTCTTTCTCTCTCGCTCTGTGTATATGTGTGTGTGTGAGAGTGCACACAAAGTCTCATATGTAAGGACCAGAGAACAACTAACCAGACAGAGTCACTTCTCTCCTTCCACCGAGTAGGTCTTGAGGATCAAACTTAAGCTGTGAGGGCATCAAACACATTTACACACTGATCCACCTCACAGCCCACAAATTTCGTTCTTTAAAAACGAGAAAGAGAGAGATTTATGTGTGCATATGTGCATTGGTGTGTGCGTGTGTGTACATGTACATTTGTGGCCAGCAGAGGCCAGAAGAGGGTTTAAGATTCTCCTGGAGTTGGAGGTACAGGCGATGGTGAGCCACCATCAAGTATTCTTAACCATTGAGCCATTTCTTCAGCCCCTCAATGTGCGTTCTGCAAAATTAGCATCTATAGGATTGGATTTCAAAGCAAGTTTCTGCATATTTTATCATACTGAGTAATCTTTAAGTTTCTTGAAGGAGAGAGTGGCTCACTGAAAATGGTTCTCTCCTGCCACTAAACACCAACTTGGAAGCATTACAATCTTAGTAAACATAAGCACTTTGGTTGAAATGGAAGACTGGCAATAGCAGTGCATGATGGGAAATATGGAAATAAACACACTTGACTCTTGTTCTGATTTAGTGTACTGAGCTGTTGGGGGTCTGTTGGGGTTCACCCCTGAGCGTCATGATGCTTTTCCTGACTAGCTCACAGTACAGTTCTGAGAAGCACCTTGAGCAGTCAGTGACTATGGCTTCCAAAGACCTGTGGGAATGCAGCGGGCATGTTCTTTAACGATGAAGAGGAAGAATGGAGGCCAGCAAGTCTTCATAGGAGACAAGGGGAAAGTTTTTTTTTTTTTTTTTTTTTTTTTTTTTTTTTTTTGAGACAGGGTTTCTCTGTAGCTTTGGAGCCTGTCGTGGAACCAGCTCTTGTAGGCCAGGCTGGCCTCAAACTCACAGAGATCTGCCTGCCTACCTGCCTCTACCTCCCGAGTGCTTGGATTAAAGGCGTGTGCCACCACTGCCTGGCTAGTATTTTGGCCTTTTAACAATAAATTCAATGGTTTTGTTTCTTTTTTCTGTTTTAATTTTTATTAAAAAACTTCATACAATATATTTTGGACATATTCTTTTCCCTTCCCCTACTCTTCCCAGATCCTCCTTACATCCCTACCTACCCAGCCTTAACCAGCCCAAACCCCAAAGCAGGATAAACAACAACAAAGATAAAATTGAAAACAGAACAAAAAAAATAGGATTAAAAAAAAAGGCACATTAACAAAATGGAGTCTGCTTTGTCTTGGCCAGTTCCTCCTTGGCACGAGGCCTGGCCTGGGATGCATTTGATATAGATGATGGGAGAAAGCTTATTATAGCAGGTGATTATTACACCAGTCACTCATGGAAGGAATTTTACACAGACCTTAAAAATCATTTTTTTTTTTTGAGAGCTGGACCAATCCAGGACTTTCTCAGAAGCCCTGAAGAAAGGAAAAAAAGAACCCAATTCTATTTCCCTGCTCAGGAGCAGACTTGGCAAGGCCATTCTGGGCCTGAGGTTGAGATCTCGAAGGAGTGAAGATTCACATTACCCCAGGAAACACTGGAGTTATCAGTCTCAAGGGCATTGCGTGCTCTGTCTGCCATGTGCCTGAGGTATCTTGGATTCCCCTCTGCAACGTTCTTTGCCTGGCTGTAAGATGGCTTCCTGCCGACTCTGTCTCAGTTTCCTCCTGACAAACTGTTTAGAACATACTGTAACTTCTTGGTCAATTTGCTTGGCATAGATATAACTTGTGCAATACCTCCTGAGCCCAAGTTTCCTACCATCTTTATCCTGATCTCCTGGTCCTTCCTTCCAGGAACCTGTCACCTACTGTGCTGGTGCAGGCCGGAAGCCATGACAGGAGGTAACTTTAGTGCTCTTACTTGAGACACAGGAATCTGGAGCAGTGCAGGGGTAACTTCGGGGAGTAGGGGGATATGAGTAGGACTTCTCAGCCCGCATTGGTGGTTGCAGAGCATTGTGCTTACAGATTATGGGCAAGTAAGTTTACAGAAATCCTGTTTGAGAGAGCATCAAAGATACGATACCCACAAATCTTGTATCCCCTTGTCTTCCAAACATAATATGGTTTAAATGAGCAAGCATACAGGCCAGCCTGACTGTTTGTCACTTATTACGAGCAGAGAAATAGGAAGGGTTTTAGTGCGGGAAGCTTCCTTTTCCTCCAGTGCAGAATCTTATCATCTTTCAGAATGTCCCGGCTCAACCCTCATGCATATTATTTTGATGGACTGGGTTGTTAGAGCTTTGACTACATTTAACAAGTTTAAAGTCCTTTCTTCCTACTTTGGTTGCTTGATCAAAACAAACAAAAAAAAAAACTGTAGAAAAATTTCCCCTGTCCATAAGGACCCATCGTTGATTCATTAGGGAATCTGAAATTTCCGGCTGAAGCTTGTTTTCTCCACCCACCCCGCTGCGAAGGCTACCTATCAGATCCGCAGGTCGCAGGTTGAAAGGAAGGGAACCTGCTCCTTCTCCCGAGGGTGGCTTTATTCCACAAGCACATCTCACTAGCGCTCAGAAAGTGCCACCTGAGGAAATGAGTGCTGAGGATGATGTAAGCTCTGAGGGAGCCGCCCTGGGAGAGGCTGGCTTGGCATAACAGGAAGTGTGGCTCCTCTGCCTACACACCCTTATTCCCCAACTGGTTCAGCTCCCAACACGCCACACTTTCAAACATCCCTGGGATGTTACCACTAAGCGGCCGACGACGTTTGCCTCAGAAATTGTCAGCAACAGAAAACTTATATCTGGTTTAGTGTTAGTCTCTCTGCAACCACGTAAGTTCTTCTGGAAATGAAGACAATCCACTCTTTAAATGGTCTTTGGTGGTCCAGAGCCCTGGTGTTTTAGTTTTCATATGAGTAGAGATTGCCTAGAAAACCCCAGGATGACTCAAGCCTACTCTCTATCCCAGTCTCCTTTCTACAGACTCATTGTTTTACTTCTGAGTCTAGGAGTGAAATCCTTCTCAGGTCTGGAGAAGGTACTGGGTTCCATTGCCAGCTTGCAGCCCGGCATGTCTGGTTGCCCTCAGTCACCAGACATTCTGAGCCTCATGCTTCTTCTCTGGTTGGGGTCTAAGGCTGTGTACTAATCTTAGATAACTCAACCAGTTATAGTTGAATGTGATTAGGATTAAGGGACTAACAGGTGTGTGTGTGTGTGTGTGTGTGTGTGTTCTGAGTGGGTATGTCAGTATGTTTTAGGGGAAAGAAAAGGAAAGTCAGATGAAAACAAAAAGATTAAGGCATTAACTATCCAAACTATCCATGTTCATAATTAGTTAACTAACAAGGCAGTTATTTTGTTGTTGTTATTTTTTTGTTTTTTGTTTTTAAAGAAAATCCCTGGTGCTGACTAAATTACTGCAGAGGTATAGATAGATAGATAGATAGATAGATAGATAGATAGATAGATAGATAGATAGATAGACAGAGACAGAAAATTGATAAGCGATAAGAAATAAAATAGAAAATTATTGAATAGTTGAATAATTAAAATACATAAAATATAGTTGTCTCTAAGGGGAATTTACACTATTTTAATAAATCTATGGAAATTTTCCACAGTAAACATGTGTCACATTTATAATAGGAAAATTTTCTTCTGAAAATAGAAAATATTTTATTGAAATTTTCAGAACTATTTAAGACTCAGTCCACCAGTGTTACAGGAGGAGCGGGTCCTTTTGTTCTGTCCTGGCCAGCTAATCACACAGAAACCTTATTCATTTAACACTTCCTGGCCCAATAGTTCTAGCCTCTTATTGGCTAACTCTCACATCTTGATTTAACCCATTTCTAATAATCTGTATGTCATCACGAGGTCATGGCTTACTGGGAAAGATTCAGCATGTCTGACCTGGCAGCTCCATGGTGGCTCTCTCTCTGCCCTTCTTCCCAGCATTTAGTTCTGTCTACTCCGCCTACCTAAGTGCTGCCCTATCAAAAGGCCAAGGCAGTTTCTTTATTCAACCAATGAAAGCAACACATAAACAGAAGGACCTCCTACACCACACCAGTTCTGCTTGGGAGGAGGCTTCTGGGTGAGAGACCCTCAAGTCCCAGCAAGTGTGCTCAGGGACAAACACATTTGGTTTTCCAGTTTATTCAACAAGCTCCATAAAACAGAAGTTAATTTTTGAAAACTAGATAGCTGTAATATGAAACAGTACCTTTGTAACTTTTAAGACTATAATTAAATTGCAAGCATTCTGTCTTAGATTTCTCACAAGAAATGAAAATGTCATGGACATTATCAGATGTCCACTGAGGGACAGGCAAGCCTGCTGGGCTGCAGATTGGCAATGTGGCTCAGTGTCCTCTTTGGGGCAAAGGAGGATTTTGGAACTAAGCAGATGAATGAAATTATCTGTTTGCAAAAAGCAAGAGCCAAACCATGGGACACCAGCAAAATTATATAACTTCTGTGGAATCCTGGCTAATAGTTTGCCACCCTGTATCATTTTCTTGAAACTTCTTTCCCAGTATAGAAAGGGCTTGAATATTCAATCTGGCAGATAGACCTTTGGTATGCTGCTGTTTCAATTTTTGTTGTTGTTGTTTTATGTGTATGGGTGTTTTGCCTGTATATATGCAAGTGCAGATGCCCCCAGATGCTAGGAGAGAGTGCTGGATCCCCTGGAACTGGAGCAAGTGATTGCTAGCTGCTGTGTGTGTGCTGGAAACCAAACCTGGGTCCCCTGAAAGAGCAGCATATGCTCTCCAGCCCCAGCATGTTGTTTTCTGTTCTTATGCTGCATTTCTGAAACAAACCCCCATCCTCTTTTCTCATGGCCTGTGGTCGGATCTCATGGTAAACTTACAAAGTGGGCTTTCTGTACCTGAAAGTTGGCCCTTTCTACTCTTGCTACCATTCAATAATTTCCCTGCTTTTATGACTCTCTCTCTGGGTACATAAAAGGCTGATTTGTACTGAAAGCTGACCTCATGAGTTTTATTCTGCTAATAAATTGAAAGCATCCCTTGTCTTTGTGTGAGACTAAAATACACAGCTTCTCTTGGGAGGAGAAATATGGGTGTGTGCCTAATTAACATTTGCCATACCTTGCTTAGAAACTGAATAACAGACCATGAACATTACACAAAGAGAAGCAGTCTGCTGGGTTCTAAATATAATTATTTACATAGATCGTGCACTTTAGAAAAATAAAAAAAAAAACAAAAAGCTCTGCTCTCTTAAAGAGTCAGTTACATTTGACTCCAATGCATGGATTCTGTTAAGCACAGATCACTGTGAGCCTGAGATGGTCCTCAGGCCTGGGACTACCTGTGGTAGTAGATGAGCTGAGCCCCAGCCATGCAGGGGTCACCCTGCATGTCGTAGAGATCACAGATCCATGGCATTCTGTCATAAAGATTCCTCTTTGAAGGAAACCGGTGCCTCGAATCATTTTTAAATAACCCATAGAGATTAGGGAGACTTATAGTTACATTTAGGGATTTGGTTTATTAGAGGGTAAGAAAGTTCCTGCAGTATAACAAAATTATAATTAGTTATGACCTTAGTAAGTATCACCCAAACACTCCTAAATGAACGACCTTTGGTGAGTCATGGTTAAGAAACCACACAGACTACATGCTCCAAGAATCAAAAATTTAATATAGTTGACCAGTGGTTCTCAGACTTCCTAATACTGTGACCCTTTACAATTCCCAATGTTGTGGCCACCCCCAACATGAAATTATTTTTATTGCTACTTCAAAACCATAATGTTGCCGCTGTTATGAATTGTAATGTAAATATCTGTTATCTGTTTTGTTCTCGGTGTGATTATCTCAGCAGATCCAGGGAAAACTTTAACAAAACTGAACACATGTTCTTCGAATACAAAAATCTCCTAACAAAATGGAAATGTTGATAACCTTTTCAATGTGTGAATAACATCTACAAAATCATCAATAAGCTTACACGCCCCAAAGTGAATAGTTGTAGAATTTCTCATTGGTGTAGTCTTGGAGATCTTTGGGAAAATAAGAAGACAAGGGAAAGAGAAAAGAAACCATCAGTGCTACAGATGTGAATACTCCAGAAGACCCTTTGCTTCTGTGAGAGGAATGCCCAACAGAAAGGCCTCATGGTACCAAGGCGCATGGTCCATGGCAGTGCTCAGTAAGCTTGCTCTTAACAGCCCACGTTTTACCAGCAATGACACAGAAAGTGAATGCTGGGACTTTATACATTGCAGAAAATATGCTGTAGCTATTTGTACTTCATGGCGGAATTTAAGAAACAGATTACTGAATTAAAAACCAATTGCCAAGTGTTCCGTGGAGTATGCTAAATCTATGCAATGGCATACCATCCTGACACATTAGACTTTTATTTCTTAGCTTAGCAATCTCCTCAGCCCACTGTCTGATTTATCATCATTCAGTGGGGAACCTAAATATCTAGTACATATGATATATGCTATTATCTGCGCCACTCTTCTGTATAATAGAATGGTGTGGCATAAGCATGTTTCAAGTAGTATATGCTGCTTTCAATTCTTAGTTTGTTCAATAGCCAGTCTTTCTAAGTTTCTTTTTCTTGCTGTCAAGTATAGTATGGGTCCAGCTGTGTAACTGGTGACTCACATAGCCCTTCCCTGTCTTTGGCTTTCTACCCCAACATCCTCCTGCTAATACCTTTACATTTCAACTCTTTTTTAAAAAAATACTTTTGTGGTTTATTTAACTTTATTTTATGTGCATTGGTGTGAAGGTGTCAGATCTTCTGCAACTGGATCTTCAGACAGTTGTGAGCTGCCATGTGGGTGCTGGGAATTGAACCTGGGTCCTCTGGAAGAGTAGTCAGTACTCTTAACCACTGAGCCATCTCTCCAGCCCTACATTTCAACTCTTACAATGGATATGGCAGAGAAGAATTTTAGGAAGTTGGGAGACATGAATTGCATTCCTGGTCATTCTCTTTACCTACTATATGAATGGGAGAAGTTGTCTAGACACTTCTTATTGAGCATTCAGTGTACAAACTGTCTGTCCTATGCTGTTGCAAAATTAAGTATTCCTTGTGTTTGAGTAACTACAAGTATCTGAGAGACAGAGGAAATACAAGCAGGGCAAGCATAGCAATCAGCACAGATATTCACCAGAAAAGCATAAGTCACTCCATGGAACACCAAGGATAGAAGAGTCACAGTTTATTTTGCTGGTGGAGATGAGAAAAAGTCTCATTACTGAAGTGATAACTGAACCAGAAATACACAAGGTGCACATAAGCATTGATGTCCTATGTCAAGCTGTACCCAGGGCCAGAACCTTTGGGTAAGCATTCTAGAAGCTGAAAGTGGGACAGAGTCAAATTAGAGCTTGGCTGCTATCAGTTTGTTTTGCTTCTTTATTTTGGGGACAGAATTTAATGTATCCCTGGCCTCATATTCACTATACAGTGAAGGATAACCTTGAACTCCTGACCCTCTTCTTTTACCTCACCAGTGCTGGGGTTACAGGTGGGCACCATCAAACTCTATTAGTGAGTTTGATATTTTAATTGAAATTAAGACCACCATGTAAGCTTCATAAATAAGCTCTTCACTCTCAGAGATTAATTAATGAGATCCTGGGCAGCCTAATAATTTTGATGCATAACCTATCAAGCAGTATTACGCTGTTTTATTTGCTATAATTTTAAGAGGCAAGTTTCATTTTTTTATATACCATAAGTTAGTGGCTCATGGCTACTATTAAGAATCAAGAAAACTTTTCATTTGATTTGGCTTATTGGATTAAGTCATAAAATAAATGAAGGCCAGAGACACTGTGTCCTTTAAAGCTATGACATTTATCTAGTATCCTGAGGTCACTTACCAGTGATCCTTTTTGAGGTTTTCTTGGTATCCTATGTCCAGTTTTATCTGTGCTGATGACTGCCTGTGGTTTCTAGAGTTCGCTTTGTGACTAAAGTTGGGTATGTGTCTTAGTTGGTTTCTATTGCTGTGAAGAGACACCATGACCATGGCAACTCTTATAAAGGAAAATATTTAATTGTGGTGGGAGCTTATAGTTCAGAGGTTCAGTCCATTATCATCATGGTGGGACATAGTAGCATGTTGGCAGACATGATGCTGGAGAGGTGGCTGAGAATTCTGCATCTTGAGCAGGCAACAGGAAGTGGTCTGAGACATGGGGTGTCACTTGAGAATATATGAGACCTCGAGGCCCACCTCTACAATGGCACACTTCCTTCAATAAGGTCACGCCCATTCTAACAAAGTCACACCTCCTAATAGTGCCACTGCCTTTGGGGACCATTTTCTTCCAAGCCACCACAGTATGTGCAGTGTTATTTTTCATCATTTTTTTCTTAATAGCATATCTCTGTGTGGTGGAAAGCACTCACACAGCATTCCTGTCACTCTGTCCAAGAAAATGAGTTAGAAGGAGGCCACTCTAAAGTGATTATCAGACTAATAACTTTATTGGCTTTAATATTTATTCCTTGTCTCATCAATGGGCCTTCATTCCTAAGACTAGAACGTTAATATAGTGGAAATCCACAAACCTTTGGGGTTTAGAAGGTCTGTGTTTGTGCCTGGCTTTGTCTAGGGTGAGCGGTGCTATCAGTTACAGTCAAATCTGCAGACACCACTCAGTACTTCAAAAATAGAAAGGTTAATATAAGATATGCCAATGACAGTGCAGACTGAAGTAACAGACTTGGCTAGGAAAGGGAATTCTACAGCACACATGAGGAGCAGCTGCTGTCACAGGACTGAGGCAGGGCGCTAGGAAAGAGCTCCAACTGCACCCCAGGCAGAGCTCCAGATTGCTCTGGAGAATGGATGATCCAAGTCACTGAGTGCCCTATCCCTGGGACTCACTACAAACCCACATTCTGGGGTCCTCCGAGTAATCTACAGCCAGGTACTGTATCTCAAGACATGCTGCAGCGTGGCTGGAGTCAGTGCTGCAGGAAGCCGCTCATGGCTGTTCACCTGCAGCCACCATAAACTGCAGCTCCCAAGGCCAGAGACAGGACATTGAAAGAAACTGCGCGCTGTAGGAGTCTAGTGCTGCAGAATGCACAGATGCTGTGGGAGCTGAGCATTGGTGGATGCAAGAAAGGATGGGGATGGCAGGTGCTTGTTCAGATGAAGGGAACGTGAGGCCTGGCATATGGAGCATCCACATTGGAAAACTCCATGGCAAGGTGGTCACCAGGCTGGGATCAGAGTCACAAACTGCCAAGGGATTGCTCTTTCTGGTTCTGTGGGACTGGGACACAGAACCATTGTATTTTCCATAACCAATTTACGCTTGGGTATTGTGCAGTGCAAATAGCAGAAAAAATTAATAAAGTGGTACAGTGAACACTGAGAAGAAAACAAACAAACAAAACAAAACCAAAAACCCACCTTTCCCCCAGAGCTCTTTACCAACAAGGCTAATGCTTGGTGTAAGGTGGAGACCTTTCCAGTGTCTAAGCTTATTAACGCGTATATGCAGTCATGGGTAGATTTAAACTGAAGTGTAACAAATCAGTGGCCAGCCCCGATAAGAGTCTGTGAGGTATCAAAAGGATGGAATGACTTTTGGAATTCAAAGTTTAGAAACACGGCATGAAAATTCACAGTTGCTACAGAAGTGGTTTACTGTAATTGACCCCACACAGACATGGATCTACAGTATGCCAAAGTCAAATTGGATTGACTGTATCAAAGAAATTGTTAGCTCTTTGGGGGAATGTTACTTCATGAGTCCACGTAAGCAATGTTAAATTGGTCTTTAACTTATTTGAGCTCCTAAGATAAAATAGACTCCATGTTGGTAAACATTAGAAGTATTTTTAAATAAAGTAAAAGAGCATTGTCAAATAAAATTTTAGATCATCGTACAAAGTAGGATCACCATATGGTCAGTTGCAACCATCCCCACTGCCATCCCCTGTTCCTCCTTGCCTAAGGCAATTTCCTTCCTCCAAGCCAATGGTACTCCATTCTGTGTTCTTATCTTGTGCATCACATTAGTATTTGATTTCTTTTGCAGCAAGTTCATTGCTTGTATACAGAAAAATGACTAAGATTTGTATGTTGATTTTGTGTCCTACTTTTCTCAGAGTATTTATCAGTTCTAAATGTTTTCTGGAGCAGTCATTAGGGTCTTGAAACTATAAGACAGTGCCATATGTACATTAATTGGCTTCTTTTTTTGCTGTGTCTCCTTTATTCCTTTCTCTTTTCTTATAGCTATAGCTGAGATTTTGACACTACATTGTATATGACTTAAGAAAATGGCCATCTATATCTTATTCCTGATTTTAGAGGAAATGATTTTGATTTTTCTTCATTTATTATAATGTTCACAATGGGCTTGTCATAGAGTCTTTTAATGGTGTTTCTTTATATCCTTCATCATAGAGGAGTATTGAACTTTGTTGAAATCTTTTTCTGAATCAACTGAGATGATCATGAAATCTCTGTTTCTACATATATTTATGTGATGAATTACACATATGATTTGTCTGTGTTGAAGCCATCTTGCACCCTGCAGTCCAGTGAGCTTTGTCATGGTGTTTGAACTTCTTAATGTGTTGCCTGAACTAGGGTATCCAGAATTTGCTGAGAATTTCTGCATACACATTTATTAAGGAGGTCTCGAGTTTTCACTTTGGAACTTCAGTATCGATGTGCACATGGGTATGGTGTCTATCTGCTTTTTAAATTTAGAAATGGTATTTCTGTTCATATTTAGATACTTCTCAGTACCTCACAAATTTGGTGGCGGTTATAAAGAACAGGTAAATAAAAATTGATTCATAGTCGGTTGCTCACTTCTCACATTAGAAATGACTTCTTTCCAGAGTGCAGAACAGCTGAATAGGCACGTTCCTCTGTTTTGTTAGCAGATTTCCACGATTCTAGTCACTAAGAAGTATTTTTTTTTGTTTAAGCTTTTAATTATTTGAAATCTTTTGAACTTTTCAGTTAAGAAAAGTCAGAAAAACAACATCTTCACTCTTTTTTTTTCACCTCCCTTACTTTTATTTATTTTTTTCCATACATTGTTTTGTTTTATTTTTTCCATTCAAGAACATAATTAAAGATAAAAAAAAATTTTTTTTTCCTTTCTTCCCCTTCTCCCGGTCCCCTCCCACTACCCCCCACCCCTCCTCCCTCCCCCTTCTTCCTTGAAAGAGGGCATGGTGCCCTGCCCTGTTGGAAGTCCAAGGCCCACCCC
>PVIU01027303.1:0-20689 GCA_004026605.1 Ondatra zibethicus | reverse complement strand
TGATATTTATGGGAGATCTGCCCTTTCTTGAAAAGAAATGGAAGAGGGAGTGGATTGGGGTTTGGGAAGAGAGGGGTGAGGAGGGAAGAGAAACTGTGGCAGGGGATGTAAAAAAAGATTAGGTAATTAACCTGCTGTTCTACTACATACTCTAAGTTTAATCGGGTTTTAAGAGATCAGTGCAATCAAACGTACTATACCTTGGAGTTTTCATGTAAGAAACTTTTGCAACGTAAGCTAAATACATAACTTTAATCGTAATTTATGTACTCTTACATTTCCCTGACACAAAATAATGTGTGTGTGTGTGAGTGTGCATGTGCACACACACACACGCACATTGGTAATCATTGTTGAAAGTAGCCAACAGGTTAATAGCAACCTTAAACAAAACAATATTACATAATTGGAAGCAACATGTAGATTAGGTTGATGACACCTGTCTGTGGTTTTGAGTGCTATTCTGGATGTCAATAAAGTAACTTATTCTCTTGTAAATCTCTTCTAACGGTTTTTGTAAAGAATCCCCCATCTTTTTGCCATACCCTGTTCCTGTGGTGTTCAAAATACATCAAACAAAAGCCTTTGTTAGGGTCAAACAGAAGACACAGAAGGAGGATTGGAGAATTCAAATTTGGGCTTGCTCTTGGTCAATATAATCCAAGAAGAACTTGCTTTATTTTTATTTCTTTTTAAAACTTTTTTATTCATTTTAGATACCAACCACAGTTCCCCTTTCTTCTACTCCCACCCCCCGCCACACCCATCCACTCTTCAGAAAGCATAAGGCCTCCCATGGGGAGTCAACAAAGTCTGACATATGGAGTTGAGGCAGGGCCAAGCCCCTCCCCCGGGCTATTGAAAGATAGATAGTGATAAAGAGGCTGTTGCCACCTTGTTTCTTTTATTAGCTTATTAACATAAAAATTCTAACGCAAAAAAAACAATTTCTTCATTCTGAAGTTACTAATCCTCTTCACACTGTTGCTGAGATTATAACAAATATGAGATTATAAAAATGTTGACACAGAAAAAGCATAAGACTCAGATTCTGGCATCAGCCGTGAGGTCTCCTACCTGTTTCAAATGTGGGAAAAGAGGCCAATTCCAAAATCAATGTGAAGAAAAGTTTGTTAATAAACCTTAGTATAATAAACTCCCCTCAAAAATATGCTCAAAGTGTTGAAAAGGTTTTCACTGTGCCAGTCAATGTCAATCCAGAGTTGATGATGATGGAAGGTAATCCAGTTTTGGGAAAGGAGAGAATGAGCCCCAAAGGTGCTCAAGGCAATACAAGAGAGCC
The DNA here is from genome assembly GCA_004026605.1 of Ondatra zibethicus. Classification (NCBI taxonomy): domain Eukaryota; kingdom Metazoa; phylum Chordata; class Mammalia; order Rodentia; family Cricetidae; genus Ondatra; species Ondatra zibethicus. The sequence goes on along the minus strand of PVIU01027303.1, from coordinate 19,386 downwards.
TCCTTTGTTCCCATTTTGGAATCCCAATGCCCCTGCAGTTCCTCAGCCTAGTTCATAGTCACAAACTGCATCTTATGGCCTCTGCAGCGTGCCACCCAGCTCCATCTCAAACTCTACAGTAACTAAATATTTTGTTACTATTACTAGAAATGATTCAAGATGGCTTTCTATAGTTAAAAATAGAAAATTAGATTTAGGAGAAGGAAAGAGGCTCTCCACAAATCGGTAGGTACCACTTACTATAAGAAATTTAGCTTGATTTTTGGTAAATCAGATTGTACCACTTACAGAATCTGTGCTTGCCCAGATGTTATTGATTCAGATTATACCAGTAAAATTTGTATTATGGTTTATTCCCAGCTACGCCAAGAAATTTTTAAATTGAATTATATTTGATTGTGTTCCCCCCCCCAGCTACTTCCAGAACCTCTTTCCCTGCCAACCTACCCAACTTTAAGATTTTTCTATGGGCTGGAGAGATGGCTCAGCCATTAAAGGCTAGGCTCACAACCAAAAATATAAGATTTTTCTTCGAAGAAACCCAACCAATCAAACACCAACTCCAACAACAAAACCTCCCAAACCAAGAAAGCAACACTCCAAAGGAAAAAAACTAAAACAAAACAAGCCACAAAACTGCAAACAAATTTTGAAAAAGCAAACAAAAATCTGTGGATTCCATTATATGGTGTCAACAACTCCTGAGCATGAGACCTGCCTTGGTGTGGTTGATATACCCAGTGTCACTCAAATGTAGTAACCTGAGTTTCCTCTCTGAAAAGGTGTCCCAGTTCAGTTGTTACTCTACCATAGTGGCTCACTTTACATTCATTCATTCATTTTTAAAATAATATAACAAAACGAAGTATAATAAGACAAAACAAAAACTGTCACATTAAAGTTGGACGAGATAAACGCACAGAAGGAAAAGTGCCTAAGAAAAGGCACAAGAATCAGAGACTCAATGTTTGCTCGCTTAGGAATCCCATGAAAACACTAAACAGGAAGCCATAATATGTGCACAAAGTATCTGGTACAGGCCCGTGCAGGGCCTGTGCATTCTGCTTCAGTCTCTGAGAGTTCATATAAGCTTTGTTCACATTGATTTAGAGGGACTTTTTCTCCTAGTGTCCTCCTGCCATGATGACTCTTGTACTCTTTCTGCCCCCCATGCACAGGGTTCTATTGGAAGAGACAGCGACAATCCGGGACCATTTGAGGGCTATTATAGAAAGATAAAACAGTAGAAACTTCCTCAAATATATACATATGTGATGGTGATTGAAATGAAATCACCAAATAATGGGAGAGACAGAACCCTAACTGCCCATTTCTTATCACTAAAGGAAGCTTCCAGTATTGGGCTTAGGTCACATCTAATAGAGCTGTTGGCCAAAGTGGCCCCATGGAAATTCCCAAACAACCCAGGCTGTTGCCAAGAATATAGGTTGCCCTCCACAAACTGACATCTTGGAGTAATCTTAACAGAGGCGAACACTTCCACAATCAAATCTTTAAAATTCTTAAAATAAAGAGGAGCCTTGATTGATGGGACAGACCTGCATCTCTGTCACTGTTGAGGCTGAGAGAAGATGATCCCAAGTTCAAGTGCAATTTTGAAACAAAGTTAAGATTACATGTCTCAAAACAAAAAGTAAAAAACATGAGTAGGAACCACAGCTGAGTGATCAACATCTCACCTATCATGTATAAGGTATCAGGTTCAATCCCTGTTCTCTCTCTCTCACTCTCTCTCTCTCTCTCACGCATGCATGTATGCACACACACTCTCTCTCACACACACAGAGAGAGAGAGAGAGAGAGAGAGAGAGAGAGAGAGAGAGAGAAAAGAAAGTAATTCAATGTGATGTTAGAAGGTGTGAACATCGCCCATGTTTATGGATTGGCAGAATTCATATGGCAAAAAGCCTATAATACAAAAAGCAGAATATTGAATATAACACCCTTCAATATCTTGGTAACATTTTTAATCAGAGAAATAGAAAACACAGCTCTAGAACTCATGTGTAAGCACTGAGACAAAAGTTAGATAAAGCATTTCCTGAATGAAACAATCCTGGGGATAACAACAAACTTCTGCAAAATTACACCACACAGCCATAACAACCAAACCAGGATAACAGTGACACTGAAACAGGGCATGTAGATCATGGAACAGGATAGAAAGTCCAGACTTACACCCATGTAGCTACTGCAACCCGATCTTGGAAGAGGCAGAAACCACAAATGTTGAAGGAACATCAGAGTCCTCAAGGAATGACACTGGCAAACTGCGTTTCTACATGTGGGAGAATGAAAGTAGGTTCCCCGTTTCTCACGCTGCACAAAAGCCAGTGCAATGTCATCACAGAGCTTAATGGAGGACCCAAACTCTAAACCCAAACTCTAAAGGAAACATTACAAGGTTTAAGCATCGACAAAAACTTCCAAAAAAAAAAAAAACATTTCAGGAAACAAAAGCAAGTGTGGACAAATGGGATCCCATGAACTGATACAGCTCCTGTACAGGAAAGCGCTTCACTTAACAGGGTGAGTGACAGCCTATAAGAAGGGAAAAATCTTTGTCAGCTATGCATCTGAGAGGAGTTTAGTGTTTAGAGTTAGTAAAGAGCTGAATGACTTGAATACCTAACCCCAAATAAGCCAATCAATAAATGCACAAATGAAATGAGCAAACAATTCTCCAGAAGTTAAGTACAAACGGCCAATAAGTTCATGAAAACATCGAACATGTTTAGCCGTCAGGGATACATAGCTCAAAACCACATTGCAATTCCATCTCACCCTGGTCAGAATGGCATTATCATTAAGAAAACAACAGCAATGCTGGCAAAGATCCTAGGGAAAGAACGCTTATGGGCTGCCAGCGGGAATTTAAATTAGTCCAGCCTCTCTGAGCATTAGTATCAAATTCTACTAAGAATAGGACTACCATAAAATCCAGCTGTAACTCTCCCAGGAATGTACAAAGAAGCTCCGTGTGCTACAAACAGGCAAGTGGATATGTATCTACAGCAGTAGCGTTTACAGTAGGCCGTCCATAGAACCAGCGCTGCTGTCCATCTACAGATGAACGGATGGTGTAAACGGGATACCATTATACAGTGGAAGTCTGTTCAGACGTAAGGAAATAAACTTTGTGATTTCAATGGAAAGAGGTATAACAATACTCAGGAAAATAAGAGTCATGTATTTTTGCTCATTTACAATCTCTCATTCTCTGCCTCCCCCAACTCCCCCCTCTATGTATCTATCTATGTGTATCTATGTGTCTGTCTGTCTATCTACCTATCTATCTATCCATCTATCTATCATGATGTGTGTGTTTGACAGCAAAGTATGTCAGGGTCTATTTGGCAATGGAAAGGGAGTAGAGGAAAGGAAGTAGAGCCATGAGTTGGTAATGACACAAAACAGATTGACAGAACTTGCTAGTCTGAATGGAGTGCATCACTCTGTGTAAGGACTATGAGATAATCACCATTAAAATGACTCCAGTGTTACTTTGCCTTTCCGTTGGGCTCTGTTGACCAATGAAATCATGAGCTCACCACTGCCTTTCATCGATGTTTTAAGTTTATGAAGTCTGTGAATGCAGTTATGTTATCTAGTCTTTGTGATTTAAATCCTTTCTTTCTGTCTTATTTGATATGCGGTGTAGATGAATATATTTTCTATTGTTTCTTAGGTATATTTTCAAATAAAACAGCAATAAAGCAAAGAAGAAACTGGCAAACAACTTTATCCAAAGCCTGCTGTGACAGACGGAACAGCTTGGCTTTAGCTCAAGCGTCTACTACTTTTCTAGTATTAAATTTGCCCAAAGTTTCTTTTTACAAACATTTACTGTGTTACTCTTTTTTGAGAATTTCTTTTGAAATGTATATTGTGTCCACATTTTCCATCTCCAACAACTCCCCTCTCTTCCACGCTTCACTCCCTCACAAGTTTGTAACTTCTTTTTTTAATTACAGAGAGAGAGAGAAAGGGAGAGAGAGAGAGAGAGAGAGAGAGAGAGAGAGAGAGAGAGAGAGAGACAGAGAGACAGAGAGAGCAGAGAGAGACAGGGACAGAGAGACAAAGATAGACTTAGAGATAACCATCCTGCAGAGTCTATATAGTTATGCTCATAAGTACTTGTGTTTGTTTAGGGGTAAAATCTTTGTATAGGAGATACTATCAAGTAGTATTCTCTGGGAAGACTGATTCTCCTTTTATCCACTATGAATTGCCCTTGGCTCTTCTTCGAGGGGTGGGCCTTATGAGAGTTCCCTCAGCCACGGGGGATGTTGACTGGTATTAGCAATGTACAGGTTCTGCTTAGGCAATCATTGTTAACATTACATGGCTGCCACTCTTGTCACACATAGAAGACACAATCTTCCAAGTCTTACTGGTCCTCGGGCCTTCCAATCATCCCCCAAACTATCCCATACCCCTGTTGTGTGACAAAACTTTGCCTGGGAAGGCCCTACATTCATGTCTATTCTCCCCTCCATAAGAAACCCATAACAGAGCAAATTACAGCTTCCAGCAACGTCCAACCTGGTGAACCAATGAGTGTTCTTCTGCTTACTACAGGAATATGGGTGAGGGGTTACTTACAGCAGCGGAAATGACTCGAAGACAGTTGCATCACCAAGGCCTACCTCAGCTTCAGTGACAGCTGACAAAGCTGGGAACCTGGAGCACACTGCACAGCCTGCAGGCAGATCATCAGTTTGGAGAATGGACCTTCAAACTGATTCATTGGCCTAATCTCTTCCAGGCAATTCAGCTGGTTTCTGGTTCTTCCAGACCTTTGGTCTGGACTCTGACTCTCTTTGCTGCTTGACTTCTCTGGAAACCATTCTCAGCTTTTATTGTTTACCCTGGCAGAGAGGACTTACTGAATCCAGTCAGTTTCAGGGACTGCCGGAGGCTACTTTGAGATACTGCCTCACATTGTCCTCCCCCATGAACCCAGTAAAGTCTACCCCAAGATGTTTTATGAGTCCTATATGTAGGGTTGTATTGTAGATGTACCAATCTGGGATGGGAACACAGGGTCAGTGGTTCTCTGCATTTTGAACATTTGTTGATTTCCATCTTTAATGATCTCTGACTCCTGCAGAAGAAGCATCTTTGATGAGGAATGAGAGCCACATATTTACCTAGGGAAATAAAGATGGGTGTTTAGAATGCAATTGGGAATTATAGTGATCTAGGAATGTGGCAGGAACAGGTTACTTTCAAGGGTCTATGTCCTTACCAGCCATGGGGAGTTGGCTAGGTGTATAGTACCAGACATGAATTTCCTCCTATTGAGGAGATCTGAGGTTCAATGGGGTGCCCTTGGTTACCCCTAAGACAAAGCTGCACTCTTTCTCTCTTGGGTAGATATGTCCATACTGGTCATTATTATGGCAAGTATGCGTTACTAAAGGCTAGGAGCTTTAATTGCTTCTTTCCCTTGGCAGCTTGAACAGTACTTTTATGAGCTATGAGCTAGACTTCACAGGGGAAGACCCCAGGTCAATTCCTCTAAGTCAAGTCCTGTGTTTGAAGATTGTGGAATCTTTTGCAATGTGGATTTACCTTCTAGTTACAGGAGGCAAGCAAGAAAATAGCCTATACAGATTGGGGAATCTGTTGAAATCCCCTACCAATAACTCAAAATCAGAGTTCCCATTTGTAGCATAGAGGCTTTTGATACATAGGCCATGTATGGCTCTTGGGGGTGAAGGGCATTATTTTACAAGTGGCATAAATTCATTTAAAATATTTGTAGATGTATACAGACCCTCTTGCATATAATATACATATATTTTAAGCATACATAAAATAGTATTTCCCTAAAGCCTTTTCAATCTTCCCAGAGTTCTTTGTCTCTCCTCTGGCTCGCTCCCTCAGTGGCCCCCTTGTTCTCCTGAAAAAGCACACCCCTATTTTCTCATTTCTGTCTTCCTGGCCCCTATGTCCCATTTCTACAGCACCTTCTCCTTCTTCCCTCCAAGGTCTCATTTACTTTCCTGGCGTCTGCAGTAACTCCAGGTCATATACTCACATCTGAAGATGTGGAGTGAGGCAACACAGAGGAGAGGCAACCTTTGCCATTTGTTGCTCTGAGTCCCAGTGCCCTCATTCAATATATTATTTTCTACTTCCATCCATTTATCTAAAGATTTCTGTTGGAATCCACAGTTTTGAATCAGTTCCATCTTCAGAAAGGGCAAAGAGTTAAAACCTATTCTTGCTCCTCAAGGACCAGGCAACAGAATATTTGATTTAGGGAATGTTTACTGCATGTATTGAGATATACAGATGTAATTATGCATATTTGTTCCTTGTGTCATGGGAGGGAAGTCTTTTGCCCTCCCCTTTTGATTGGGGTATATCAAGACTGTTTAAATAAACTTGGGACTTCTGTTACAGTATTTACTGGAAGCCCTATATAAAGACTGTGTACAATAAACTTGGAACTTCTGTTACAGTATTCGCTGGAAGCCCTCCCGACTCTATCTTCTGTGTCTTGTCTATTTCTTTTCTCAATGCACACTCCTCTTCTCAGGACCAGATGAACAAGTTGGCCGGACACAACAGAGTTCACTTTTCTTCACAGCTGAATAGAATTCCACTGTGTGTATGTACCACATTTTCATATCCATGCACCAGCTGAAGGACCTTCTGATGGTTTCTGTTGCCCAGCTATTGTGAATAGCATGGGCATGACCGAGGCTGAGCAAGCCTGTGTGGAGTAGGATGTCGAATCTTTGGGTATATGCCAACGAGTTGTGTAACTGAGTTGCGTGACAGATTTATTTTAGCTTTTGGAGCATCCTCCATACCCTGTTGGCATGTCTTTCTTCCCTTTGAAGTTTTCTTTGACGATCATGCTGAAGAGCTGGTCTATGACACTGACCTGACATTCTCCTCGTTTATCTATGCTGTAATCTACAGATTTGGTCTTTTCATGGGTTCTGACACTTCCTGCATGCTACCTGCAAGTGTGGTTTCTTTTTCTTTAATTCTCATTGTTTTTGGTTTTGTGGTCTAAATCCTCCTTTCCTTGTCTTCATGTCCTCTTCCTGATCCATTCTCTTTGCATAGCTTTTGCCTGAGTCCTCCAATTGTGTTATCTGGCCTGTAAAGTTCATCTTTATTTCAGCTTGCTCTGAGTTCAATATTTCCATCTCATTTCTAGATTCAGTTTTCAAAGCCTAACTCATCCTCAACACTTCATTCATGTGTTTCTGTTTTCCTGTGAATCGCTCAGGCCTTTTGCTATTCTCTTTAACTTCACTGGTGTATTTAAACTTTAAAACTTGGGAAAGCTCCTTGAATTCTTTGTTGGCGGTCATGATTGTGCCTTTCATTCCTGTGTCCTGGGGTTCATTTATGTAGTTCTCATCATTTCTGGGAGACTCATCAGAGTGGACCAGCAGACCAGCAGAAGGAATTTGTAAAGTAGGTTAAGCCTTGTCATTGTATATGATGTGGGAGTGTTGTAAAGAGCTCACTTGTTGGTTCCTGGCAGCCCAGACTCCCGAAATAATCACACAGAAACTGTATTAATTAAATCACTGCTTGACCTATTAGATCTAGCTTCTTATTGTCTAGCTCTTACATATTAATTTAACCCATCTCCATTAATCCGTGTATCACCACATGGCTGTGGCTTACCGGGTTAAGTTCCATCCAGCATCTGTCTCCAGCAGGGCTACATGGCTTCCCTCTGCCTCCACCCTTCTTTCTCCCAGCATTCAGTTTAGTTTTCCCTGCCTAGCTCTGTTCTACCCTATCAGGCCAAGCCAGTTTCTTTATTAACCAATGGTATTCACAGCATCCAGAGGGGAATCCCACATCATGGGAGGGCTTAATGTTGGGCAGACTAAACAGACCCATCACCTGAGCACAGGATGTAACACTGGGGCCTAGCCTGTAGGCTGGGAAAGGTTGAGGTTGGACACCTCTGATGTGACTGGTGCACAGGATATGTCATCCTGAGCTAGGTCAGGAGATTAGGAGAGTACAGGTGGCCTGGAGTCACATGGATTTCTCTTGCTTGTTTGGTGTACGAAATGTTATACCAGAGGCAAGGTGGAAGTTGGCCATGGCACAAGCAGGGCTCACCAGATGAGTCTGGGCTGTTTGATACGGGGCTTGAGGGAAGTCTGTGAACTGGGGAGGGTGAAGGAAGTGTAGGGTCAGACATGCTCCCCATGCTGGGCCAGAACTCAGGATATGTGGCCTCAAATGTGCCTGGAGGTTTGTCATGGCATGGGCCAGTTGGACCAGAAAGACTCAGCGTGTTCTTCCTCCAGAAATTGAGGATAATTAATACAGATGTAGCCACCTGTACGATGTTATACAAATTCTGTTACTAAGCACAGGATTTTTCGTCCACAGTCCTTGATACCAGATGGAATTTTGGACATTTCTCTTTTGCTTTCATCCTGCTGATCTTTAACTTTATTTTACAGTGTCTAGATAGTTAAACCAGCTTATTCTTGATGTAGTGGCATGCCTACTATATGCTCTATTACAATGAATAGTAAGTACTATTATGATAAATTTGTAAGCCATTATCTTAGTTAGGGTTTCTATTGCCGCAATGTAACACTATGGCCAGAAAGCAAGTGAAGGAGGAAAGAGTTTGTCCAACTTACCACTTCTACACTGCTGTTCATCACCAATAGAAGCCAGAACAGGAACTCTAGCAGGGCACGGAGCAGGAGGCAGGACCTGATGCAGAGGCCATGGAGGAGAGCTGCTTACTGACTTGCTTCACAGGACTACCTCAGCTTTCTTTCTTATGGAACCTAGGACCACCAGCCCAGGGATGGCATGACCCACAATGAACTTGGCCCTTCCCCACTTATTACTAATTAAGAAAATGCCTTGCGGCTGGATCTCGTGGAGGCATTTCCTCAGCTGAGACTCCTTCAGCTGATGACTCTAGCCTGTATCAAGTTAACATAAAGCCAGCACAGCCTTTATTAACAAATTAATAAAAGATTAAAAAGCAAATCGATGTAAAGCTGAGTAGTACCTAATCAAATGCTCAGTTTGCAGGTATAAAGAACTGCTTTGTGGGTGCTCTGGCTCAATGCACACCTGCAGATATTCTTTAAGGGACAAGCAAAATGAAACACAACTTGTGCACTCAGTTGCCCTGCCACAAACAAAGTTGTCGTCACACCCAGCAGGGCCTGATGTTTTCTCTCTGCCTTTGTGTTGCTTTAGCCTTTCCTGTTCCCCACTCCAAACTCCAGGCAACCACTGATCTACTTTCTCTCACTGTAGCTCTGTCTCCTCTTTCTAGAACATTACATAAATGAACCATAACTGAAACAGTCTTTAGTTTCCAAGCGCAACATACTTGTTTTGAGATTCAGCCATGCTCTTTCTCCCTATAGTTCATTACTCTCTGCTGTCACATCGCTCTTTAGTTTATGGTTATTTGTGTGGATTCTAAGTTTTGATTAGCAGTGCTGCGAACATTCATGTACATGACTTTGTGTGGACCTATATATTTATTTCTGTTATATGAAAACTCAGAAATAGCAGCATGACTATGTAGTGTGTTTAAAAGTTTGAGTTCAGATGAACACTGCTAATCCATCTCACCTTGCTCCTTGCAGCTAGGGTAGCAACAGTTCAAGAAACTGAGTCCTCTGGAATCAACCCTGTCGGTCAGATTCATCAATGTGGCTGACACTTTGCTGTATGGTGGGATAAAGATGGCCTCTGTTTCTTAGCTTTTATGTCGATTCCTTCTTCACTGCAGGCTTGTACCATTAGTTCAAAGCCCACCAGCATGAAACTCAATCATTTACACACGTGATGCCTTTCAGGATAGTCCAGGAAACATTTTATAATCAATTAGAATTTGCCTGGTTTGCGTACACCACAAAACTTCACCCAACACTTGATAAACATGGTGAAAATAACTCAAGGGTAACAGAAGGCCCCATGTCATTGGTGGCCACAGAGCTCTCTGATCCAGAGACCTTGCCTCTTCCTAGTGAGTTATATGACTGTCGCGTGTTCCTTTGTTGTTCTTCCAAGTGCTTATTACAGTCACAATGTGCTGGTTTGTAAGTCTAAACAGAAAACCATAAATCACCCAAAATACTTCAAAATCAAAGGAATAATACAGAAAGTTGTTTGCCAAGTGATGGAAGACCTAAACAAGCCAGGAAGGTATCTGAATTCATCTTCCCTGCTGTGACATAATACCAAACTGTGATCTTCCCTGCTGTGACATAATACCAAACTGTGATCTTCCCTGCTGTGACATAACACCAAACTGCCATCTTCCCTGCTGTGACATAACACCAAACTGCCATCTTCCCTGCTGTGACATAACACTAAACTTGGGTTGTTTATAAACAACTGAAATGTAACTATCACAGTTCTGTAAGCTGAAAAGTCCAAGATAAAGATCATGGCATGTGAGTGTCTGATGAAGACCTGAGGTCTATACTTTGAAGACAGTCTCTGCCCTCTGAAAGGGATAAATATTTTGCCCTTATATGGCAGAAGGAGGAAGGGCAATAGAGGCCCAAGTTCATAATTTTCTCAAGTTCTTGTAGAAAGCACTTACAAGTTCATGTGGGCTCTGCTCTCATAGCTTCACTATGTCTCAGAAGGCCTAATCTCTTCATTCTACCACAATGAAGATTTTCTTTCCTCCTTCCTTCCTTCCTTCCTTCCCTCCCTTCCTCCTTCCCTCTCCTTCCCTCCCTCCCTCTCTCTCTCTCTCTCTCTCTCTCTCTCTCTCTCTCTCTCTCTCTCTCGCCCTCTCATATAATTTATCCCAATCACAGTTTCCATTCCCTCCACTCCTCCCATCCCCTCTACCTCCCCTCTTCCCCAGATCCATTCTTCCTCTGTTTCCCTTCAGAAAAGAGCAGGCCTCCAGGAATAACAACTGAACCCAGCATGCCAAGGTACAATCAAACTAGGCATAAAACCTCTTATCAAGGCTTACTGAGGCAACCCAGTCAAAGAAAAGGATCCCAAGAGCAGGCAAAAGAGACACTCCCACTCCCACTGTTAGGAGTCCCAAAAAACACCATGCTAACAAACATAAGATCTCTGGGGAGGAACTAGTGCAGGCTCCGTGGTTGCTGCTTCAGTCTCTGTGATCCCCTATGAGCCTTGCTTAGTTGATTCTCTGGGCTATGGTCTCCTGGTGGCCTTGACCCCTATGGCTCCTAGGATTCTTCCTTCCACACTTCCATGTGGTTTCCACAGCTGCAAGGGGAAGGATCCAATAGAGATTGCTAAATTGGACTCTCCACCTGATGTTTGGCTGAGGGTCTTTTCATCTGCTCCCATTAGCTGCTGGAGAAAGACTCACAGATGTTGATTGGGCTAAGAACCTATCTATGACTACAGCAGAATATATTAGGAATAAATTTGTTGATTTTTTTTCTATTCTACATCTCTGGGCTATCCAGCCTCTGGTTCCTGGTCGTTCAAGCAGAGTTTGGGCATGGCCTCCCTCTCATGGAATGGCTCTCAAATTAAACCAGTTATTGGTTGGCCACTCTCACAAGTTCTGTACCTCCATTACCTCAGTGCACCTTGCAGACAGGATTAAATACATAGTAGATTAAAGGCTTTGTGAATGGGTTGATGTTCCAATGCCACCACTGGAACTTGCCTGGTTGCAGAAGATGACTGGTACAGGTTCCATATCTTCTTTACTAGGAGTCTTTGCAAGGGTCACCCTTGTAGAATCCTGGCAGTTTTTAGTACACTATGTTACCACATTGACCCTTGGATTTCCTCCAATTCCAGTTATCTTTTCCTGAGCTCGCTTGCGCTCTCTCTCTCTCTCTCTCTCTCTCTCTCTCTCTCTCTCTCTCTCTCTCCATCCTGCTGGCCCCACCTTATCCCACCTGATCCCTACTGTTCCCCTTCCCAGGGAGATCCATGCATCCTCACTAGAACCATCCTTGTTACTACTTATCCTTTCTGGGTCTGTGGATTAGAGCATGGTTATCCTTTTCTTTATAGCTAATACCTACTTATGAGTGAGTAATACCATGTTTGATTTTCTGGGTCTGGCTTACCTCAAATTGGACGGATTTTTCTTGTTCTATCCATTTTCCTTCAAATTTCATGAGGTCATCATTTTTTTACAGCTGAGTAATACTCCATTATAGAAATGTACCTCATTCTCCTTATTCATTCTTTGGTTGAGGGGCATCTAAGTTGATTTTCTGGTTCTGGCTATTACCACCAAAGCTGCTATGAACATAGCTGAGAAAGGGACCTTGTGGTACAATTGAGTATCCTTTGAGTATATGCCCAACAGTGGTATAGCTAGGTCTTGTGGTAGATTGATTATCAAGTTTTCTGAGAAACCACCACACTGACTTCTAAAGTGCCTATACAAATTTGCACTCCCACAAACAATGGAGTAGTATTCCCTTGCTCCAGATCCTCTCCAGCATGAGCTGTCACTTGTGTTTTTTGATCTTAGCCATCCTGAAAGTTGTAAGATGAAATCTGAAAGTCGTTTTGATTTGCATTTCCCTGATGGCTAAGGATGTTTAACATTTCTTCAGATTATTCTCAGCCATATGAAATTCTTCTGCTGAGAATTCTCTGTTTAGATCTATACCCCATTTTTAATTAGATTATTTGTTTTGTTGTTATCTAGTTTCTTTTTTAAAAAAAATGCTGATTGGCCAGTAGCCAGGCAGGAACTATAGGCGGGACAACACAGTGACTAGGCAGGAAGTAGAAGTGGGGCAACAAGAATTCTGGGAAGAGGGAAGTTTGATTCTGAAGTCCTGGACCCAGCCACAGAAGAAGCAAGATGTGACTGCCTCGCTGAATAAGGTACCAAGCCATATGGCTAACATAGACAAGAATAATGGATTAATATAAGTTATAACAGTTAATAAGAAGCCTGAACTAATGGGCCAATCAGTTTATAGTTAATGTAGACCTCTGTGTGATTTCTTCAGGACTTAATGACTGCAGGAACTGGGCAGGACAAAAAACTCCAGTCAACAGCCTTCTGTCAGATGTGGGGATGGTGAAGATCTTTTCCCCTTCTATATGACACTGTTTTGCCCTATTGACAGTGACCTTTGCCTTACAGAAGCTTTTCAGTTTCATGAGGCCCCATTTATTAATTGTGGATCTTAGTGCCTGTGGTATTGGTGCTCTGTTCAGGAAGTTATCTCCTGTGCCAATGTGTCTGGGATAATTTCCAACTTTCTCTTCTATCAGATTCAATGTATTTATCTGGATTTATGTTCAGGTTTTTGATCCACTTGGACTTGAGTTTTATGCAGGGTGATAGATATGGATATATTTGCATTTTCTGCTTGCCAACATTCAGCTAGACCAGCACCATTTATTTAAGATGCTGTCTTTTGTCCAGTGTATATTTCTGGCTTTTTTAAATTAAAAAAAATCAGGTATTTATAGGTGTGTGGATTTAAGCCTAGGTCTTCTCTTTGATTCCATTTATCAGTCTGTCTGTGTTTATGCCAATACCATGGGCTTTTTATCCCCATAGTGTTATTCTTTTGCCGCGAGTGGAGAAAAGACACGAGACGCAAATGAACCCATGCAGGAGTTTATTAGGAGGGACGTGCTCACGGGCCCAAGGAAAACGTGAGGAAAGGGGAAGAAGGGGGGGAATGGCGCATCTGGCTTTTAAAGGCTGCCTTGCACATGTGCAGGGATGGGTTGCAGGTACGTCAGACGCTGGTGACGCAGATGGCAGGCAACCCATGCCTTGCACATGTGCATAGGGGTGGGGGTAGCTACGCATGCGCACATGTGGGCCACGCCCCCAAGAGGCTGCCTTTGGGACCCAGGAGTGGCTAGATGATTACATTTCACCCTTTGGTTTATTATAAAAATTTTGTGGGGGTTGAAGATCCTAATGGGTGGAAATGGGGCACAGCAAGGTCTCTCATGACTGCTTTGAGCTGACTTTGTGGGCACCGAGGAGTTGGGGTGTTTGGCTGCATCCTGGGGTGGCTGATTACAGCTGTATTTTCTGGGCTCTAAAGCTGAGTTGGCTGTCAGCTTGGACCTCGCAGGATGCTGGAAAGACAAAAATTATGTTTGGGAAGAAAAAAAATTTAGGTCTTAGTAATTAATAGAGGAGAGTCCCCAGATGGAAGATAGAGGGGAAGAAGGGGCTTAGGGGTTCCCAATACCCAGAATGACAAGAAAAGAATTAAATGATACTTATTCTGGGTGAGTCTGGTCCATTTAGGTAGGTCAAATTGGCTTCCTGGAGGTTATATAAGAAATGCTTGAAAAGAAATAAGTTTTTTTTTATATTATGGCATTACCTTAACATCCAGGAGACACTGCTGCAGTCAGTGATACCTGTTATGTTAAAGTTTGTTTTGTAAGTTTGGAGTTTGAGGTTACAAACTCATTATTGTTTCTTACCACCTGGGCTTCTGACAGTCCTTGTACCTCTGGCTCTGTAATAGCAGCTGAGTTGTCCAGTGGAAATTAAGTATGACATTGAAAGTATATTGGAGACAAAAGAGGAGAGCACACAAGAGTTGAGTAAGGATGAGACCTTTATTTTTCTGGAACTGGAGAAAGAGTGGGTGATCCTGGTGTCTGTTGGAACTTAAGGGAACAGGGCCCTGTCTGGGTTACTGTATATGAGGGGGTGTCTTGAGCTGGAGGGGTGAAGGGTTTAAGATGCGACAGGTGAATCCAATGAGGGAGTCCTTCAAGCTTGGCAGCTGTAGGAGTTGTAAGAATTACTTTATGGGGTCCCTGCCAGTTAGGGGAAAGGGGTGAGGGATGTTGGTCTGGGGGAGAAAATAATACCTGATCCCCTATTTTAATCGGCAGCAGGCATGAGTTAGTACATGGTTGAGGTAATGAGTGGTCGGTGAAATCCCATAATAGGGAGCATAGATGAGATAACAGGGGACTAAGCAGGTGATCAGGAAGGGGAGAGGTTTTAGGTGAGAGGCCTGGGGTTAAAACTGGTCACCCATACATGAGTTCAAAGGGCAAGATGAAAAGGGGTCTTTTAGGGAGAGCCCTAAGCCTGAGGAGGGCCAGAGGCAAAAGTTTTACCCAGTCAAGGTGAAGTTCCTGTGACATTTTAATAAGAACATTTTTTAGGGAACGGTTAGCTCATTCTACTTTTCCTGAAGATTGGGGGTGGTATGGGATATGAAAATGCCAAGGGCTGTTAAGAGCCTTAGACAAGTTTTGGGAAATCTGAGAAGTGAACTCAGGGCCATTGTCTGACTGAAGAGAGGTTGGGATTCCAAACCGGGAAACGATTTCTCGGAGATGAACATCAGAAACTGTCTGGGCCCTTTTATTAGTGGTGGGAAATGCCTCAATACACCCAGACATTGTATCCACCAGGACCAGAAGATATTTAACTCTTCTGACCATGGGAATGTGGGTAAAATCCAGCTGCCAGTCAGTTCCTGGAAGGGAGCCCCTGGCCTGGTGGGTGGGGAAAGGAAAACTATGGTATTTGGTCTTGGGATCAGACTTTTGACAGATTTGACAAGAGGCTGTGATAGCTTTTAGGAACTTTAAGTCCTCAGGGGTGGGTTGGAGGTGAGCCCTAACAAAATGAAGCAGAGCTTTATTATTAGGATGAAAGAGTTGATGTAGGTAGGACAGAATTTTCTGGGTGTCAGGGGGTGTCTGTGAGAATGTGGGCTGTACTGTATGAACCCCCTGAGATGACTGAGGTAGGTTTGGGCCTTAGAATGCTGCTGTCTTAGCTGCTTGGTCAGCCTGGTTATTTCCCTTGGAAATAATGGAACTGTCGGTCTGATGAGGCCAACAGTGAATAATTCCTATAGCTTTGGGGAGATGGGAGGCTTTTAACAGGTCCATAATGTAACCTGAGTTAGTTATTGATCCTCCTTTCATTGTAAGAAGCCCGCGCTCCTTCCAGATAGCCACGTGGGACAGGAGGATATAAAAGACATATTTGGAGTCTGTGTAAACATTTAAAGATTGTCCTTTCGCTAACTGGAAGGCACGTGTAAGAGCTATCAACTCAGCCTGCTGGTTAGTGGTATGGGCAGGGAGTGCCTGTGTCTCCACTATCTCAGTATCTGATACTATAGCATAGCCTCCTCTACAGGTCCCATCACATAAAAAGGAGCTGCCATCTGTGTACCAGGTATAAGAGGCCTGAGACAGTTTGCCCTCCTGTATATGTGAGGGGTGGGGCAGTAGACCCTCTAATATCTCTATACAGGAGTGAGATGGGGAATCATTAACATTAGGTTGAGGTAGGAGATTTGAGATATTAAGGGGTGGGCAGCGTTGGAAAGTGAGTGTGGCATCCTCTATTAGTGCCACCTAGAGGGAAAGAACTCGGGAAGGGGGTAAGGTTTGTAAGCCTTTGTAAATTAAGAGGTGGGACGGATTATGGTGGGAGAAGACAGTGGTGGGTGACCCAAAGGTTAGTTTTTTTGACTCACGAATAAGAAGCTCAGCAGCCACTAAAGCACATATGCAGGGTGCCCAGCCCCGAGTGGTGAGGGCCATCTTCTTTGACAGGTATGCTACAGTGCAAAAGAAGGTCCCAGTTGATGTCCTAGGACCCCAAGGGCATATCCCTCCTTCTCTGCTACATAAAGAGAAAAGGGACGGGTTAAATCCAGAAGATGAAGAGCTGGAGCCTGGATAAGGGCTTGCTGGAGTCTCTGGAAGGGTTTGGTAACAGGATGGAGAAGGGGCTCATGCAGAGAGCCAAGAGCTGCCTCGTATAAGGGGCAGACGAGGAGAGAAAAAGAGGGGACCCAGGAACGCAGGAAGCCAGCTACTCCCAGGAACGATAAAACCTCTTCTTTGGTGGAAGGAACTGCAAGAGACTGGATTAGCTTTTTTCTGTCCAGAGTAATAGCCTTTTGGGCTGGGGTTATAGTTAATCCCAAATAAATGACCTGAGGGGTAGACAGTTGGGCCTTAAAAGGTGAGACTCTATAGCCCTTTTTGGACAGGAAATTTAAAAGAGCGGAGGTATCAGTTTTGCTGATCTCCAACAATGGGCTGCAAAGTAAAATGTCATCCACATACTGTATGAGCTTAGACTCAGGGAGAGACAGTGAGAGCAGGTCAGAAGCTAAAGCCTGGCCAAGCAGGTGCGGGCTGTCCCAGAATCCCTGGGGAAGGACAGTCCAGGTGAGCTGTGTGGAGAAGTGAGTGTCAGGATCAGTCCAGGTGAAGGCAAAGATGTTTTGAGACTGAGGGCTGAGAGGAATAGAGAAAAAAGCATCCTTGAGGTCTAGAACTGAGAAGTGGGAGGTTCCTGGAGGGATGTTGGATAGGAGGGTGAGAGGATTAGGAACTACAGAATGGAGAGGGACCACTGCAGAATTAATGAGCCAGAGGTCTTGAACCAGATGATAGGTTCCGTTAGATTTTTTAACAGCAAGTATAGGGGTGTTAAAGGGAGAAGAAGTGGGGCGAAGTAGCTTTTTCCTTAAAAGATCAGAAATAATAGGCTTAAGTCCCTTAAGGCTCTGGAGAGAGAGAGGGGGTACTGAGCTTGGGTAATGTACTTAGTGGGGTCTTGTAATTGGATAACAATGGGGGAATGGTGTTTAGCAACGGATGGGTTTTGGGTGTCCCAGACTTGGGGGTCCACCCGGGAGGCTGGTAGAGGAAAAGACACATTAGGTTTGGGAGGTTGAGAGGTTAGGAGAAGGAAGAATGGAGCTGTTGGTGAGTCTGGGGTAAGGTTAGTGGGAGCAAAGGAAATGGAGGCTCCGACCTTTGTTAAAACATCCCTTCCCATGAGAGGTACTGGGCAGGTTGGCATGACTAAAAATGAATGAGATAAATGCCCCTAAACCCTTAACTTAACCCTAAGTTAAGCGGTGGGGTCTGCTGAGGTAGATAAGTCTGTCCCCCTATCCCAACAATAGGGAAACTAGAAGGAGAAGTAGGCCCCCAGAATTCCCTCAGTATCGAGTATGTGGCTCCGGTGTCCAAGAGAAAAGAGATGGGCTGCCCTGATACTGTGATGATTACCCGTGGCTCCTCATTACAGATAACAGTTGTGGTCGGGTCAAAGGAGCCCGGGCAGCCTCACTCATCCATGGCCAGACCTAAAAGGTCAACTTGGGAATTTTCTGGGTCTCCATGCCACTATGTGCATGAGGACAGTCCATTGACCAATGACCTTCCCTATGACACTTTGGACAAGGTCTCCTAGGGCTAAGATGAGGATTAGGGCATCCCCGGGCCCAGTGGCCGGCTTTACCACATTTGAAACACGGACCTGGCGGTTCTCGGGCCCCAGGGGGCAGAGGGGCAGCACGTGACAGTGATTTTGGGCTTTGTCATTTCTCGCACAGTACACCTTAAAAGCCACCTCTAGGACTTCTGCCTGCGGGGTCAAGGGGCCTTTGTCCAAACGTCTAAGCTTAGCCCTAATGTCAGGGTAGCACTGATTAAAAAAAATGAGTCATCAGTAACTGTCTGCCTTTCGTGGTCTCTGGATCTAAGTTAGTATACTGTAACAGAGCCTTTGTGAGGCGTTCCAAAAATGCTGAAGGATTTTCCTTCGTATCCTGAATTATCTCTGAGAGCTTAGTATAGTTTACTGGTTTGAGGGCAGCCTTGAGGAGGCCTGCTAGGAGGCAAGTTAAAAACCTGTCCCTAGCTAAAATTCCACCCAGAGAATTATAATCCCAGTGTGACTCTTGATCTGGGACCGCCTCTGCTCTGGGAGGGTGGGAGGCAAGAGTTTGATGGGTCTCGTCTGCATGTAGTCTGGCCTGCTCCCAAACTCGCCTGCTTCAGGAAGTAGGTTATTAGAAAGGATCATATAGATGTCATGAAAGGTGAGGCTATAGGATTGAGTAAGATATTGGAATTGTTTTATGAAAGTGGTAGAATTAGATGTATAAGAACCCAGTAACTTTTCTATATGGGAAAGCTCTGAGAGTGAAAAAGGAACATGCACCCTAACCAATCCATCCACGCCACCCACCTCTAGCAATGGGAGAACTGTAGCGGGCCTGGCTTGGTTAAGATTAGGTTCCACGGAGGCGCGTGAACGAGTGAGAGGAGGGGTAAAGGTGGGTGCCAGAGCGGGGTGGCTGCTGGGGCCAGGCACTGGAGAGGAAGAATGACTTAGTGGGGCTGTTGGAACAGGCAGGGAGGGGAGAGAGGGAGCTGTAGAGCGAGGGGCAGGAGATGGAGAGGTAGTTGCGGAAGCTGAAGAGGTGGGGGTGTGAGCTGGGGCCGAAGGGGCTGGAGTAGAAACTGAGGGAATGGGGATAGCTTCCCGCTGAGGTCGAAAAGGTGGAGGTTCATTAGCTGGGACCAGAGCGGAAATGGGGGGTTCTTCAGGAGCAGATGGCATAGCCAGAAACACATGAG
>PVIU01027302.1:0-20703 GCA_004026605.1 Ondatra zibethicus | reverse complement strand
AATTTCTCAATTCATCTTTAATAATTTCAGATATACTCTTGTGGTTATTTTTTAGATCATTTTCTTCTGGGTCATCCATATTTGGTTGTTCCGGGCTTACTTTTGTAGGGTCTTTGGGTTTCCCTGGTATTGTGTTGTTCTTTGTGGTGTAGCTTGTGATCCTACCTTTTCTTTTCATCTTTCCCTCTAATAGGTGTGGTTGGTGGTGTCTAAGATTCTGTTGAATAATTTCCTATGTGTCAGTAGATCAAAAGCTAAGATGGTTTTCCTAGTGGTACGGTCAGTGTCCCAGTTCGAGTTACTTCATTGGTTATTCCTGTTCCTGGAGGTAGCTCAGTGTTCCCGTATTTTGATCTGCTCTCTTGGAGATTGCTGTCTCAAGCCTAGTTTGGTTTAGGCTGCTGGCTTTTATCTGTTTCTGTAAGTCTTGGTCTGGATCTCCTCTTGTAGATATCCCTGGCTTGGAGTTAGACCTGTTCTGGTGGAGATCGCTGGCTCTGGATCTGGTCGCTGGGTCAATCCTGATCCGCTCGAGTCCCGGGATTGGGTTGACTCCTATCTTCTGCTCCTGGTGGAGCCTGTTCTCTCCTTGTCCTGGGTAACTGGATCAGTCCCACTCCGGTTCCGGTGGAGGTGGTGGGCTCTGAGTTAGGTTGTTGGCTCAATTAGTGCCCCAGGACTGGGTTGGCTCCCAGGGCTGGATTTGCTCCTGGCTTCTGCCCCAGGTGGAGCTTGTTTCCTCAGCTCTCTCTGTCCTAGGAGTCTCGTTCAATTCCACTCCTGTGGGATTTGTTGCCCAAGGTGGAGTTCCTTGCCTCCGGGCAATTACTAGCTTTGACCTGTAACTGTAAGTCCTAGGCTGGGTTCCCTCCTGCAGAAGCCCCTGGGTTGGAGTTGGGCCTGGGAAGGTCTACTGCCTGGGAGGTTCTAGACTAGGGTGTGCTCGAACCAGCAGGGAACCTGCTTGCTTCCTCAGAGGTCTCAGACTCACGCTGGGACCCACAAGGGTTACAGGTTCCTGCTTCTTCCCTTTGATGTCTCAGACCAATGCCCGAACCCACAGGGGACCTGGCTCAAGTCTACTCTCACTGGGGACCCAGATTCGCGCCTGGCCCCGTCGAGATCTCTGGTTCCTGCTTATTCCCCGGAGGACCCAGCCTCACTCAGGCCCAGGTTGACAGAGGTACTGGCCCGGCCTAGTTCCTGGGTGGTCCTAGACTCTCCCCCAGGCCCTCGGGGGTGTTGGCCTATATCCACTCCCTTGAAGGTCCCAGATTCACGTCCAGACCCTCAGCAGTCTCTGTCTCTGTCTGACTCCCTCAGCGGTTATTCCCTTGTACCTGTTCCAGTGGAGATCACTGGCTCTGGATCCGGTCGCTGGGTCAGTCCTGATCCGCTCGAGTCCCGGGATTGGGTTGACTCCTATCTTCTGCTCCTGGTGGAGCCCGTTCTCTCCTTGTCCTGGGTAGCTGGCTCAGTCCCACTCCGGTTCCAGTGGAGGTCGTGGGCCGAGTCTTGATTTTTTTTAACTGTTAGCTTTACCTGTTTGATCATTCTTTCTCGATTTTCTTGGGTTTCTTTGAGAGATTTATTGATTTCTTCCAATTTTTTGTTTGTCTTTTGCTCCATTTCTTTAAGGGAATTTTTAAATTTCCTCTTTAAAGTTCTTCATCATTCTCATAAAGTTACATTTAAAATCGTTTTCTTCTGCTTCTTCTGGTTTAGGATGATCAAGTCTTCCTGTTGTATGACCACTGGGTTTTGATGTTATCATGTTGCTTTTTAGGGTGTTGAATGGATTTTTGCATTAACACCTACCCATCTCTTCCTCCAATTGGTGCTGGCAGTGTCTTTGCCTCTTGGCTCAACTCTTGCGGTGACTGTCTCTATCTCTCTTGGCCTGCTCTCTTGGTTCACTCTTGGTCCGCTCTGTGCAGTCACAGTCTGTGCTTCAGATTTCCTCTTAGTCCTCCCTGTGCAGTCACAGCCTGTGCTTCAGGATTACTTTCTTGGTTCTGTCTCTTGAACCCTTCTGCAGGAAGCTTTCCTGCTGGCTGGCAGGAGAAGCTGAGGTAGGTGGGGGGAGGGGCCGTGCTTTTGCCCTAGTATGGAGTGCCTAGAGAGTGGGGTGTACCATCACCAAGCAGGGTGGTCACTAACCTCTTAAGAGGTCCTCTCTCTGAATTTGCAGCTTGTGTTTCAGGGTTCCACTGAGGTTGTGGGGGGATAGGAGGGTTTTGGGATGGAGTGGGACTTGCGTCTTGCAGGGTCTGATATATTGAGTTTTCAGGTGGTAGTTTTGTGATCTTTAACAGACAGAAGACCCACATAAGCAATCCTTATGTGTTCGTGAGCTTGGATTCTTTACTATTAAATTTTTTTTAAATAAGCACTTTATCAGCATGTGTAAATCTGTAAATTACAAAGCAGTCTTAAAAGCTTCGATATTGATGCACCAGGTCGTTTTAGCAAAAAAGGATAGTCTGGAAGTCAGCCAAGGCAAGGCATCCTTCTGCTCACTTACAAACTCTGTCAAAATAACTGTTTACATCAAAACAGTTTCTCTTGTGAAAGCACAAGAAGATGTCAATAATTATTTTCAGGGACCTTGTAAAATTTTAGATGTCAGTCATTCAAAAATAATAAAAGTAAAAATAATTGAGAGAAGTTGAGTTCTTTTCCTTGCTTCGATTTATTTTCCACCATTCTTCATTCCACAGCATGGCAAGAGCAGAAATCCCCAAATACTATTTCTTAAGACTACTGTGTTTTTTAAGGTGTAGTTATTTTAGGTGAAACCTCTGAGGAGTGAAGAAGTGCTGAAAACGCCTCAGTGGTCAGATTTCCCTTCTTGGGAAACTTAAGGAGTGCTTTAAAATACAGGTCAGAATGGGGCTTTGCACTCCGTTTTGATTTTTATATAAATCCCGGATGCTGCTACAATAGCTGGTTTTCTAAGGAAGCTGTTAGGAATGGAAAATGTAAACCCAGACAACATGGTTCATTTTGGTCCCACTGGAAAGCCATCTAGTCTTTCTACCCAGTGACATATTTGGAATACTGTAATCTTTACACAAATCACATACACTTTCTTTAAAACTAATTAATGAGCATTGCCTTTTAGAAAAAAATACACATATATTTTTCTGATAAAAAATTCAGCACCAAAATGGTAGTAAAAAAAAGCAAAAAAATTATCTAAATTTTATTTTATCTGAAATTATTTATTAAAATTATGGCATAAAAACTTAAGGTATGCTTCTACCAAATGTGGCCAGTAGAACTTTAAAGAAAGGGGGATTATATCAAAGACAATATTTTATTTCCTTTCTGACCTTCAATGTTTCTGTACTTTGGTGTACATCATGATTATGTAGCCTCACATTTAACACCTGCATAGTATTCCACTCTGACAATTGTCGTAATTTTAACCAGTTACTATTGTTGGGCATTTTAACTTAATTTGATTTGATTTTTTACCCTAACACAAAATTACTGATGACCATCGCTACAGAAATATAATTTTCCTTTTAAAAATGTTTCTAGTGTGGACATATGGCTCAGCAGTTATGAGAATTTATTGCTCTTATAGAGAGCTCGTGTTTGGTCACCAGCATCCACAGGGAGGTTCACAGCCTCCAGTTGCATGGAATCTGATTCCCTCTTCTGATCCCTAAGGGAACCAGACATGCACATGATGCACATACATATATGAAGGCAAAATACTCATACTCATGATATAAAATAAATAATTAAAAAACTGCTTCTCCAACTTGAGAACTTAAATATTTACATGTTGAACTATATTAAATTTCAGTACACACATGATATTTTATACACATTGCTATACCTTCTTTGAGAAGTAGAACATTTTTTTCACCAAATAAAAGATTTAGTGATTCTGAAATATATGTATTCTTTAAAACATTATGCTTTAAACAGTTCCATGATAGCAATCCTTGTTTCTGTGATTCACCGACACATGGAGCAGGTTGAAACACTTCTGTACTCGAGAGCTACACCAGACAATACAAGTGAATCCTCATCTCCCTCCTCTTAGCCAGAGTCGCATTTGTAAGTGTTGTGTTT
Organism: Ondatra zibethicus; assembly: GCA_004026605.1. Classification (NCBI taxonomy): domain Eukaryota; kingdom Metazoa; phylum Chordata; class Mammalia; order Rodentia; family Cricetidae; genus Ondatra; species Ondatra zibethicus. The sequence goes on along the minus strand of PVIU01027302.1, from coordinate 16,614 downwards.
TCTTCCAGAGAGCACTAATGGGGCCAAAGCCTGAGCAGCCATGCTGTGCCTTTTCCTGTGCCTTAGAAACAGGGCAGCAAGGTGTATTTCGTTTATCAGCCCAAAAGAAAGCAATTCAAGACCTGTGCTCTAGAAACCTGGTAACTACTTTTACTAAATCTCATGACTATTTTCTGTATAGACATAGCTTCTTAAGTTGCTTCTTTGGAATTGTCTCTGCTCTCCTTATAAAGGATAAAAGCAAAATTACAGATCTGCCAAAGTGGTTTTTTTTGGGAAGAAATGAAATGGAAATTGACTTTGTGTAACATTTTTATAGAACTGTTTGTGTGTGTGAACTCAGCTTCTAAATATAATGTTACAATTTGAAAGATAAATAAAATATCATCAACATTGTGGGAATAATCTCCAAATAAACATAAACTCATAGTTATAAATGTTTCTGGAGACCAGAAAGGATATTAAATGATATGAATATTAAATTATTTTGATTTTAGAGAGCAGAGAATAGTTAGACAAAATACCCACACCTTCACAGGCAATTCATCAGTACCATTAAGAATTAAATAAGAGCAAATCAGGCACGCATAGCATGGACACATGTTCATTCACTGGCAGGACTGTTGCCCACGAGCCCTGGCCATGATTAAAACCCATGATCACAGAAAATCGGTGAAGGAAGTTTTTAGCAAACACAAACAGCTGCAGTGAGCCATTTCTGATGAAGAAGAAAAGCTGGGAGAATTTGAAGAAAATGTCAGAGAGAATTGCTTGATAGTAAAAGCTATACTTATGTATGGCTCTTAAGGGAATTGTCTCCTTAGAAAATTGTAAGCTCTCAAAAATGGACTATATAAAAATGGACAAAACTCAGTATCTTATAGACCACATTTATGTTTTTACCCTCCATGGTTGTTTACTCATTCATGAGTGGTCCAGGTAGAGTTAAAGTGGTTCTGGGAACATGTTCAATGGGCTTTCCAGTGAAACATGTTTCCACAATGGCCACACTAAAATTCCACCAAAACATAACAGTGATGCGGGATGTCCTTCTATATATGTGTTGCTTTTATTGGCTAATAAATAAAGCTATTTTTGGCCTATGGCAGAGCATAATATAGCCAAGCTGGAAGAGATACAGAGAGAGAGAGAGAGAGAGAGAGAGTAGGCAGAGTCAGACGCCATGTAGCTGATGAAGGAGGCAGACACATTGTACCAGGCCAAGAAGCAAGGGGTAACAACCACGGCCACATGGTAAAAGATAAAATAATATAAATGGGTGAATTTAAGATAAAGGAGTTACTTAATAAGAAACCTGAGCTAATAGACATACAAGTGTTGTGACTGATGCAGTTTCTGTGTGATTATTTGGGTCTGGGTGGCCAGGAAACAAATGTTTGCTTATAACGGAGTAATTGTATAAGTGAATTACAGGCAACCTCTAATTAAATGACATTCATAAAACATGCATTAAATCATTATATAGATAAGGTAATTTGTGTGTGGGATTATTATGTATAATGATGGCTTTTTATCACTGAGAGCATATAGCGATGAACTCACTTCTGTGTTTTTCATGTGATACTTAAGACAATTCTAGTATTTTAAGTACTGAAAGGATATGAGAAGAAAGAAGAATTTCTGAGAACACCTGCATTTCACACACACATAAAAGTAAATGGTAATGCTTCCTATGCAGCACAGAATTAGAGAAATTCAAAACAAATCCAGAATTGAAATATTGTAGAGTTGTTTTTATAGAAGTGGAGTATCACAAGGTCTTGAAAAAATGAATAAGAAGCCAAAAGAAATGAAATATGAAGCAAGAGAATTAGCAGCCCACAGATCTGAAACCAGAGAAAATACTGGACCAAGGTACCAGCCTAATGGAGTGGCTTCAAAGTCACTGATATGGCCAGATTTACTTAGATTTAAGCCAGCCTTGTTTACTTGCATTATGTAATCTCTCAGCACCTTACATCTAACATCTATAAAATGAATATTTATCTTCTTAACTATTTTTTATGGAATTGTTTCAGAGAACTACTGAGCTAACATGATTTTCTTCTAAAACTCAGTAGCTAAAGCACAGTAAGCAAACATCAGCTTCTGTTGTTCCCATTGTGCACATATAGGGGTTCATTTTATTGGCCAAAAGGAAACCAAATGATAAAACAATCTCAATTACTTCACAGACACTGTATTCTAACTTTGTCTACACTCCTTCTTATATTCTTAGCAATCCTGAGAGGAATTATTGTGTCCTTTATTTTCAAGAATTCAAATGAGACCTCAAGAATCACTTTTCTCAAAAATCCCTCACTAAGCAAACAACAGTGATTTGAAGACAGAGAGTTGGCTCCATCTTCATGCTTTTAAGAAACACCCCTCAGTGTCTCGCTTAAGCCTTTCTGTGTCCTGACAAGGGAATATCCTGTCTCAGAAACAAACAAGTTTACCGGCTAAGTTTGAAGCTGACAAAGCACACTTTCAGGGAATCCAGCCTTGTGGTCTTTGCAAGCAGCAGGAATGCTGGAATAGTTGAGGTTTTATACCAAGGATGGCAGTAAAGACCTAAGAACCTTCTACCAGGGTCTCAGATTAGCTCCCCAGACATTGACAGCACTTGTTTGGAGAAGTTAAAGGTGATAACTCAGTGAACAAGAATCAGACATGGTGCCCACATCACTAGAAAGTGTGTGTGGGGGTGCTTCTCATGGGATGTCAGAGAGATAGGGCACCACGATGCCATCATATGAAGCAAGCCTGAGAGAGGGGTCTGGTTGCCTGCCCCACTTTTGTGCAGTGCTACTGCGGTCCATCTTGCTTTGCATTCAAGAATGCAGACAATAGATTTCCTGGTATTATGTGCTGCATTTCCCCTGTCCCAGTAGAACTCTTGCTTCTATGTCCTGGCTGCTTGTTTAACAGAAGTCAGTTAAAGGAGGACAAAAGAGTCCTGGAAGACAATGGAATTTCCTAATGCAGTTGAGATTTCTATGCTATGTAGCTCTAGACATTTATGAGCAAGTGCTGGAAATAAATGTCATGGTTAATGCACTCCAGCACTAAGAGGTTTCTATGAGAAAATCTTGCCAGGAGTAACTGTTTAGCTAAGGCAAAGAGAAATCCTGATACTGTGGTAATTTGGGTTTATATTGTATCTCTCCCTGGGGGAACTCCAAGCTCCCTAAAGACACTCATTACTAGCTCGAGTACCTATGAGAAATATGCAAAAACACAGTTTACCCCAATTTTTCTGTAAGAAGCTACACCTGGGAATTTAATGAATTGTCAGTGCATAGAAATCAATCTCTCATTTTCAGAGAAGAGGCTGTTTTAGTAAATTGGTTGATTCTTTTATAAGTCAGTTCCTCATCTTAAATGGGAAAAAAATGTCTAAAGTCCACAACAAAAGCAAACAGACAAATAAAACAAAAACAGCCAGGCCACTTATTTCAGTATAGTACATTATTATTTGAAAGAAAATAATTTTAATAGACATCTTAAAAAGCTGAATATGTTTACACAAATATGTGCAATAGAGGAGCAGAGCTGCTTTCTGGGTTCGATGGCAGAGCAGTCCTCACTGGGGATGCTCTGCGCACCCAGAACCACTTCTTGTAGTTTCTAAAAGAAAACTGCCACAAATCAATAACAGCTTCAAATACTTGCTTGGATATCTTTTGACATAAGCATGTTTGGCCTTTATTCTCAGACTTGACAGCTCTTGTTTTCACTGCTCTTAATTTTATAAGTGCCTTGACATTTGATTCTCTTCTTATCACTCAAGAAGAAAATATTTTTAAATTTCTCATTATGCCTTGTTCTGTGGTTTGAATCTAAAATGTCCACATACTGTTAAGGATTCGTAGATTCTTAAGGAGGTGAGATTTTCCAGTAATTGAGGATATAACCTCAAAAGAGCTTTGGCAATCCCTGTATTCTTCCTCCTCCCTCACATCCATGAATATGGATACAGAAGCAACAAAACCAATCATGATCTAAATCATACAAAAATGTGAATTCTGGTTCTCCTTCTTTCTTGGAACCACAGGCTGTGGGTCCATGGGACAGGGGGAACAAAAGTCAGGAACAGAGTTCAGATGATATGATATGATAGAGATAGCCCTCGGGGAAATGACTTCAGTGAGACAATTCAACTTCATTCCAGATCATAAATATAATATATAGGATTGAGGACTGTAGCTGGCGAATTGCCTTATTTGCATTAAACAGCATGCTTCTACCAGAAGACTTTGCATGCGGCAGCAGGATCCTATAGCATAGTTCCTTGTACAAGTTTTAGTTACTAAATGAGCAACAGGGGTCAAGTTTCTAGCAAGGAACTATGCCAAGGGACAAGTTAGAGATAAATTAGGCATTCAGGCTTAATGACAGCATTTAGATAAGGTCAGTCCTCAGGCCTGGAGACATTCTCCAGATAAGGGCATGTAGAGAGCAGGAAGTTTCGCTGGGAAGGGAGTCTCCCAAGTTGTCCAGCTTGGAGAAAGCGACCAGGCCATGCTAGACTTCAATCTGTGTCCAGCGGGGCCTCTCAACTAACCAAAGGAAATCTTTTCTGTTTGAAAAATCCTCATCACTTAAGTTTGTTACCATCATGTAAAAATAACATTCTGCATTCAGATGACTTTGAGTTTGTTTTCCTGTTGCTGCAAGGAAACATTCTTCCCCAAAGCAGCTTAGTGACGAAAGAATTATTTCAGCTTATACTTTTGGGGCATAGATTATTGTTGTGGGATGTCAGAGCAAAACTCAAGGCAAGAATCTGGAGGGAGGAGCCATGGAGAAACATTGTTTACTGGTTTGTTGTCTAGATGATGCTCAGAACATTTTTTTGTCTCAAGCTCAGACTATCTTGCAGCAGGTGTACTGGTCTCTGGTTTTTATAATCTTTTTGTCCCTTCTTTCAAAATGGTTCCCTAAGCCTGACATGCTTGTACTGTATGGGTGCCACATGAAGCTGGACACCCTATAGTCACTTATTCTCTGCATTTTGACCTATTGTGGACCTCCAGAATAGCCTCCAGCTGCTACCAAAAGAGGATTCTTGAATGTGGAATAGGAGTCACAAGTATCTGTGAACACAGAATGTAAGTATTTAGAATGCAGTTATCAATTTTATTTATTTACCAAAATGCCAATAGTAGGCTGTCTTCTAGGATCTGTTATCACTCTAGCCATGGGTAGTTGACATTATTTCCTTCCTTGGAGCAGAACTAACTCTAACTACATAGTTGTTGGTTAGTCCCAAGATCAAAGCACCTCTATTCCACTGCTGGGGTTGTCTTGCTGAGATGGTCGTTGTGGCAGTTCACAGACTTTGGAGCCTGGTAAAACAAGTGATTTCTCCTTTGACAGCTTGTATATCACCTTCTAATGTTATAGAAGCTAGTCGTGGAGGAGGGTTATAGGACAGTTCCAGCATGATTCTTCCAAGTCCTGTGTCCAAAGTAAAGGATGTCTACAGCAATATGCTATTGCTTTAAAGTTCTGGGAGGAAACCAATGACAATGTTCTATGCTATTTAGGGAGTCTTCTGAAAGCCCTGGGGAACAACTCAAAAGGAAATGTCTAGTGTCTGGCATGGGGATTTTGTTAGATTGTTTATGGCTCCTGCAGGAAGCATTGTAACCTCCTGCAGTTTTGCTTCTTTTAAGCTATATATCTAATATTTATTTTAAATAAGATTGTAAAAGAGCATGCTTTCTGTGGTCTTTACAACATCCTCAGTGTTATTGACTTCTAAATGTCATTGTCAAATGTTAATCTCTGTGGTACTTTTTTGTGATTTGTACCTTGACATCTGTGGCTGCACCTTACACACATGTATACGGTGGAAGTCAAGAGGGTTGCTTAAACACTCACTAATCTTCTATATTGCCTAAGTATTGATTAAAGGTATCTATACAAAGCTCTTTTCTCCATAAGTATCCTTCTTTATTCCTACATATCATCTATTGACAGTCAGTTTTTCATCTATGTGAAAGAAAATAATTATATTTTTCAGTTAGTCTGCCTAAGAGCTTATTTTTATTTATTGTATGGTAATTTCATGCCATTTGCTTTAGCTCATGTGGCTATTTTCTATCATAATTTATGTTAAAAGTCCATCAGCTTGCATCTACTTTCACTATACAATACATCAATTTATAGATTGTATCTGTTCTTTACATAAAAAGGGTCCTACTTGATGTACAGGAGAGCAGAAGGGCTTCTTATCAACATATTATCATTTTATTACTACTACACGCTATTTTAATATATTTGAGATATGACAGAAGCATTGTATCTTTCCATCTACATTTGAAATCCCTTTACTCATTCTGGTATATTAAAGAAATCATGGATAGTCCACTTGCTTGCTTAGATGTGTTTACTAAATGAGACAAGATCAGTAACTTTTATATATTCCAAACCCTCTTGAAGCTGATAAAATTGACAGAATTATGAAACTTGACCCAATATCTTTTGTAGACAGATCAGATTAAAGTGGAGAGAAGCTCAACAAATATTAAAAAAATATGTGGTCAAAGTTATTTTTTTGACCTTAGCAGTGATTCAAACCATATGAGTGATGAACTTACTTGTAAATTCCTGATGTCACACAATGATAACGTTAAGAATGGATTGCTAACTATATTATTAAAGTCATCTTGCAGTTTACTTAATATGTTCCCTTATCCATTCCAAAGTTATATACTGAATTCCCCTCTATGAATGAAATAACAAACTGGAAACTTGTAGAGATAATGAAGGTATTTTCTTCCCTAGGTCTCTGGTAGATATTCTATGTAATTGATTCTGGATCAGTGAACTAAACCAGAGGGTAAATTTTATTTAAAAAATCATTTAGTTCTGTAGCACTCTGGTTAGGAAATTAAAGAAATGAAATCACTTCCTTAATCTTTAAATTAAAGGTGAGTGGACATGTTCACCATTTGCTTCTTGAATAGTGAACTCCATTAGCCATTTTCAAAAACATTTTTAGCGCAATACCTAGATGGACTCAGATCAAAGCATGGTCTGAAGCAGTCTCCAAATAAAACTATCGTTGAGCCTCCAGATTGTCCTTAAACAAATTACTTTTCAACCATCATCCCCTCCAACTCTTATTACTACAGAACATCTGTAAACATCAGTGCATGGTCAGAGATACTGATGGGAAAGCAATCTGTCCAATTTAGAAGTAGTCAAAAGATTAAAAACATTTATCAGTAATGAGACAGAAGAAAAGATTTTACAACTTAAGGGAGTTTTGTAGAATGCAATAACATATCTATGTACTGCAGAATAACATCAGAAGATGACATTGATCTGAATGTGAGGTAACAAACATACCAATAGAAATAGTCAATTGGGAATTTATAAAGGTGATGAATGAAAATCATGAGCCATTTAAATGCAATAAATTAAAAATCCAGCAGTGGGTGTATTGACAAGTTGGCGGTGTTTTCACTGTAGCAGCCGCATGGATTTATAAGAACAAAATAAAGCAACTCAAATATTAATAGAAAATAGTTACTTCTGAAAGTCTTCCATAAAAGAGAGCAATTATAAAAATTATGTTCCTATGCAGTTTTGAAACTAAGTGAATCAGAATAGTCAAGGTGGCTGGAATTAGATAGGCATGTGTTCATTTCTGTAGTTCACAGTAGCCTGTTGCAAGCTGTTGTAAAAAATGACAAATTTAGCTCAATTTTAATTAAGTTGGGGATAATAATTTTTCTCTTACATTGTCTGTGGATTCGTTTTTCTAGAATCAAGTATTAGCTAATGCTATTTTTAAAAAGTGACTTAAATTTAAGAGAAAATTTCAATTATGATGTTGAATTTAAATTTAGTTTTAAAATTTTCTTGAATATATAAACTATCAACTGCTACATTATTTTGCATCTGGATCACAAGAGACTACATGATGTGAGGGGAGTGTGCTCAGCAGTCAATGTGACAGCAGCTTTGTCATATGACAAAGAACTTCTCTGCTTTCCATCCTTGCAATCTTAGACAGGTCATGCTACCTGTCTAAATTTAAATTCCTGTGTTTGCACAGCTGGTATGCAACTTCTCTATGTCAGCACCTTTACGACAGGCTGTGTCGCTTTTGTAGAGTGCTTAGCGAAGTACTGCATATACAGCATTTTTATAAAACAGCTAATGTTACCAACTAGTGCTCAGACATGCACGTTGCTGGACAAAGTGTTTCTGGTATATATGGCTGTAACCATGTACACTATGGTATTCAAATGTTTCTAGAATAAAGAAAGCATAAATTAAATAAGAACTTCAGGGACAAAATTTGACAAAGTGTTTATTCTCCTGGAAATCCAGTATTAGTATACTTGCCTTTTACTTTTGATTCTCTCTGTCATGAAAAATAGAAAAAATATAGATTAATGACTTTCCAAAATGATGCTATATATTTTAAAATAGCCATATAAATATTTTTAGGAATAAAATAATACTAATTTGAAAATTAAAAATCAATATTATCTCTAAAGAATCAGAGAGATATGATTTATGTGGGAACACTGCTGTTGAGTAGTAGTCACAAGAGGTTGTGGATAGGATTTCCAATAATCATAGTGCACAGACCAACATGTCAGAGGGAGAATACCTAAATGAATCCCACAGTACATTATGGCGCATTGACTACATTTGTTGGATACCATCTTGAGTAAATTTATTTCAAGCTTTAATTCTGAAAGCAATACCTTTGTCACGCAAAAATAATTATCCATGCTCTTGTCCACTCTTTTTGTAGCCTCTGTAAAGGTATGAGTCATAAACAATCAGTCTGACAGATGCCACAAAGAAACAGTCTTCTGTACCAGGATCCTCAGAGTTCCTGTCCTGGAGACCTGAACCAGTCTGTTTTTTCATCTCCTTTCCTGTCACTCATCGGAAGAAGGCATCAGGAGGTTACTCCCAAGCTGAAATTGAAGTCAGACCTACCAACCCTAATAGAATAATCATGCATTTTGTTCTTTGGGGTCAGTCAAATCTTATTTGTCCACTGTAAATTTTTTGTGTCTACTCTATGAATTCCCATCAGTATTTTGAATCAATTTTTCAGGGGATTTTTTTTTTAAGCAAACAAGCCTGAAAGAGCAGAAATTGAGCTGACTACCCCAAAATTTTTGTGATATATTTAAAGTGGTCTTTATTCTTAGTTGAAAATATGTTGGTCAAGAATTTAAATCTAACACAAAATCAGAGGTTCATCATTTTTAAGATTAATTATGTCTACTCTATATTAGTACTTATCAGTCATTTATAAATAATTGCATAAAATTAATAAATTGATATTGACAATGAAGTTTTTATTCTCTTTAATTCTTAATTATTCTTTGAAAATTTCATACATGGAAACAAATTATCTTTTCCATATCTACCCTTCACATCCCACTCCAACTCCTCTCTCCACCTCTCCCTCCCAGCCACATGTCAAAAGGCAAAAGCAATTATTTATGTCTCCTCAGTTCTTCTGTTGTAGAAACAAAGGTACATTTTACATGTAATGTCAACAAAGCCATTATCTAAAGATGAAAATTTCACTCCATGCATATTATCCATATAGGTTCACCATAAGTATTTAATCCTTGAAATTGCAACTTTTTAATGAGCTTTGCAGTCCTGGCGCAAGGGAACAGCGGAGCAATTCTCGCTTGGCCTAGCACACTGATTAGAAAAAGCTGCCAGCACAGAGTGCCCCAAAATATTGGCACTGATTACTTTCACTTGCTTCATCAGTACCAGTCCCATACATTCCATGATTCCAATCTTATAGTTTCTTATATGTGCCATAGTGACTGGTAAATATTTAGAAAACAGAATTTTGTCTCATTAGAAAGCTTGATTCTGTTGCAAGCATGGCAGGTGCCAGGGAAGTATAGGGGCATAAATGGATTCACTGCGTTTCATCAAAATGATCCAGGGGACTCACTTAGAGACAGAATACTACATATCTATATCTATCTTTATCTATATACATATATTTGCCATAGGTATATATCACTTAAATATGTCTGCTTGGTTTCTAGACATGTTTTCATATTAATTGCACCTCTACTTTTGAATGAGCCAGTATCTACATTCTGCTTACCTGGAATGTGAAAGGCTTCAGAGTGCTTAAAAGACTAGTTATATAGAATTCATAAATTACTCCCAAGCTCCTTCCATGTCTATCGATATTGGAGTCTTTCTGCATAACAGAGACACAAGTGGGAAGTGAAGAGTTTCTCAAAATGAGCAAAGTTAGAGACGTAGTTATACCAAGGAAAGGGAAGTTCCTGTGTCTCTAGGGTTCTAAGACTTTTTGAGGAGCTAATATTATCAGGTCAAGGAAGCTCTTGGTATGACGTCAGAGTATTGCGGGACTCTCATACATTATTCTGTGTGTTTCCCTTTTGGCACCTAGTGCTTACCTTAAGTTCTTGAAGAATTGAGCTCTAGGTCTCGGGTGCTATTAGCCAGCTTTCTACTACTTGTAACAATATATGCAATATAATCAGCATATCAAGTAGCCAAGGTTTATTTTGGCTTGGTTTCCCAGGCACCTATCCATAAATAGGCATGCTGGCTTTTTGAGCCTCTGTTTTGGAGCAGCACATCCAGGAGGGAACCCAGGATGAAGCAAAGCTGCACATATCATGACCAGAGCTGGAGAGAAAGAAAGGAAGGGCTGGGGGTCATTATCATAAAGAGCATACTTCAGTCACTGCAAGACTTCTGATACCAGCCTCTTTAGGTTTCTCACACCCCATAGAGAGTAGTTTACATCACAGAAAAAAGAGACCATGAGTACTTTTCATAGTTATTGTTAAATTTTATCTTTTAATCGTGCTTCTCACTGAAAAATGATAAATGGGTTTTGTTTAATGTAAAATAGGAGCATTTTCAGGCAAATGTGGCAAAATGTAGTAGAGAAAAAGAGTGCCTTCTAACATCTTCATTCTCTGTAAACTATTACTACTGCTACTTTTATTGATTTATAACAACAATGAAATGCTGCTATTGCCACTACAAGCACTACTACCTACTATTACTATTCTGCATAAAAACATTAGTTCATATAATAGCAAAATAGGAGAAATTATTTCGGGCGAGATTCTGTGCTCACAGACTATGGTCTGCCCCAGGGAGGAGCATTGTCTAAGGTTCATATCACAGGATATCTGTATATGCTGATTTTGGGATTTTACTTCTCTGTAAATATATGAATGACATTGGTAGAAGTGCCAATGTTAAGCTGCCCTGAAATTCCTGGTATTAATACAACAGACAATATACAAGGTCACCACCACTGTCTATGTGGGTTTGTCTTCCTATAATTTATTTCTAATTTTATAGTTTATTTAAAGTCATATCTATGTAGCAGAACTGCAGAACAGCTGTTCCTACTGCATAGTTTTATTTACTAGCAATTTTCTATTCTAAACAGGATGTCTTTCTTTCTTATAGATGTTTTAAAAGTCATGGATGTTATTGATAAACAGGAAACTTTTTCCAGTCACTCAACAGATTCTTCAGCTGTAGTCTTCTTTCATTCTTCAGTTATATTAAATTAAGAATGTCAGCACATAAAAGTAATAAACTTTTAATCCTCTGACCATTCCACATGAACATATACAAAGGAGATGATGATAATGATGTTCATGTACTTTTAATGATTAGTGTTTCTTAGATTGAGGTGACTTAAAACAGTACTTCATGGCATTTGAAACTTTTATAAGCCTGCAAATATTTTCAACAGATATCTCTTATTCCTTTTAAAAATATAAGATCTAGTTATATAGTTTTTGAATGTCAATATCAACACAAACATACTTAATAAAATACTTCCAGATCATGCAATCAAGTGTAAATCGTTGCCACTAGTAGTTGGCAAGTTTGTGTAAATATTCTTGGAAAATTAGGATGCTGTCCACTGCATAATCAACCTGAGTCTTCTTGAGATCACTAGTCATCTCTTTGGATTGACCTTTGCCCCAGTGTTTAATTTTATCTCTTTGCATTGACCTTTCCCCAACCTTTAATCTTAACAAACATTTTGCTTATCATTCATTAGACTACAAATAAATTTTAAACAATATTATTTAAAATACTACCTGTGGTTTTTTGCATGCACTTTAAATAAATAGTAAGAATCAATTTGATATTATAAACTGTGTCCTCAAACATTTTGCAAATATCAGACAATAATTTTACCCATTAATATAAAAGATATTGTAGGTCCTAAAAGTCCCTTTGTTAATTCATTGATTGAAACCTAGACCACATTAATCAGATGACCTGGCTCAGTATGTCTTTAAGAAGAGGAACTGGTAACATATGAAGGAAGAATAGCTAGAACATTCTTATTTGAGCTGCAAATAAGAAGCAACAAAGGTCTCAAATGGAAAGAGGGCAGTGCCTGGCATTGATTCTGAGGTTTTTCCATCTCCCTGCCTCTGGATTTCTTTTTTTTTAAAAATTAGATTTAAAAAAATACCAATCCAAATTACTACTCTCTTCCCTCTTCCCAATCTCTCCACACACACTCCCACCCCACCTCCCTCTAATCCCAAGAGAGGGTAAGTCACTTTGATTGGGGAAGGTCCAAGGCCCTACCTACTACATCTAGGCTGAGCAAGGTATCCATACAAAAAGAATAGGATCCCAAAAAGCCAGTACATTCAGTAGAGATAAATCCCAGTGCCACTGCCAGTGGCCCCACAGTCTGCCCCAGCAATGCAACTGTCAACCACATTCAGCCATGTAAAGGTCAAGGGCCAGTGAATCTGATTCTTTCTAATGCAAGAGCTAATGCAAGGATAACAGAAACTCCTAGCTGTTCAGTTGATTTTGTTTATCTGATTAGTTATCCATCTTAATTCACTCTGTATAACTCTGAAACTCATTTTTTGTCATCCAACCAGTAAGTAAATATTAAGCCTAGAGTTTTCTCTTTCTTAAATGCTGCACATTCAAATAGGCAGTAATTTTGTAAATGTCATGGCGTCGTATCTGCAGTGAATGATTTCTCATCTAAACAATTACGGTATTGTCTAAGATAACTAACTCTGTAGTTCTGTCTTTGGTGATTGCCATGGATTTCTACCTACTCACTCTGCTTCCAGCCCCACATCTCCAAGTTTTTTCTTCAATCTGATGTCACTGAAACTTCTAACGTCCTGACCAGCTTAAGTTGTTTTCTGCCACTGGTTGTGTGTTGAGCCTTCATCAGCTGCTGTATTCTATCCCTTCATTTCTTCCTGTGTTTTTCTGCAAAGTTGCCACTGAACTCCTCACAGTTTTCTGTGTTCTGTTATTGTTTTTCTTCCGTGATTTTCACTTAGAGTACCTTCCTCTCATGATAGATACTGACGTATTGTCCACCAGCACTAAGTATTGCTTTTTTGAACAGTTTTTTAACTTCCCAGGAACTCATTATTTAAAGTGTGTGTTCTTATGTTGAACCTCAAAAGTACTTATAACATGGCATTTACGATGTACTTTAATGTGCCAACCTCACGAATAAACTAAAATACCTTTCACTGTCAGTAATCATCTTTTCATTTTTGTAAGCCATGATAGACATGTAAATAGGAAATAATTAAAAATGCATCTTCACAAAATGTAAATAAGTGTAAATAGAGAATATATGAAATATGGCTATTTTAAAATAAGATGATGTTATCTGTAGAAGCAGAAATTCTGGTAGAAATGTGTCACTGTATATACTTGCCAAATGATCCTATTCATAATGTATTCATAATCCTATTCATAACTGTAAAATGGGAATAAAAGACAGTCGTATGAATATTTGCATGAACAAAAACCAATCAGTCATATGAAAACTTGGAGTATGGCTAGTGGTTAAAAATTCTCCTCTCCCATTTACATCCCTGTAGAAATCTACCACCTGCAGCAACACATTTATGATTATTAGTTTCTCCAATCAAATAATTATTTTGCATCACTTCTCTTAGTCAAGAAATTTTAGAACCATATTTTGTTCTGACATTTTCTCAGTGTTTATGCTGTGGTAAAGTTGTAAATAGTGGTATCTGCAAACCCAGAATCCAGTGTTCTACTTGTGACAGGGATAAAAGCAGCTCAAGTAATTTATTCTCACATTTCTTTTCCAAAGATGTCAATTATTGAGCATTAACTTCTGAATGGGAAATTATTCAAAATATGACAAACTGAAAGAAGGGGTATGGTTGAGAAACAGTGTGGAAATGACCTCCCTCCTTCCACTTTTCTTACAGATCTTACATTCTATCATCATCTACTTGAGACTAGCAGAGATGCAGGAAGAGAGGTGCTTTCCACACTGAAATGATGGATAAGGGACAAGTGACTTGCTGAAAGCAAGAACTTGCGATGGTTCCCTGTAAATATGAAGTATATTTAGGTTAGACATAATTAACTCTAATTTTTTCTTATCCTTCAAGTTATTTTAAGCTGCAATTATGTTATCATCTAAATACAAATCAATTAACACATTGCATTTAATGAAAAGGAAATGTCATAATCTTCTAGGATAATTAATGGAACAGCTTTCCCAACTATTACTTTTCATCCACAATCAAGAAAAAGCACTTGATTGTTGAAGTTGTCGTTGTCCTTTAGAAGTTGTAAAACATGTTCTAAAACACATCATTGATGAACCTACTCATGTAATGGGATTTTATATTCTATTTTTAACAATGTAGTAAAAAAAAAGTTCTTTGATAAAAAGTACTCTTTAATTTCATGAAAATTACCAGATTTCCAGTCTAGAGCTGCAGTCCTGAGAGGACTAATTCATCACAGTGGAGCAATTATTTTTAGCAATCATCATTCTTTCCCTCTGAAAAGCTAGTCTAAGGCTTTTCATAATCAAGTTAAATTGAATGCCTGGAACTGTTTTAGTACATTAGTACAATAGCATTGATAGATAGTGTAGTGAGATAAGCATAGTCATGTAGATAGTCAGCTCCATGGGAGTGCAGCCCTGCATATCCTGTTAAATGACTTTGACCCATCCACATGAGACATGTTTGACATGTAACAGGCATGCACAGATGAGCATCAAACCTTCATAGATTCAACTGTCCTGAGCTTTTCCAGCTTTGCAGCATTCCTCCTTCAGGAAATTGACTCATAAAGTAAATAGAGGGGAGGCACATACATCCAAATCTTTTTCTATTTTCTCTTTTGTGTGTAGAGAGACAGTAAAACCTAAGTCAGGTGTGATCTGACCCTTTGCCAATGAAGAGAGTTGGTTTGGAAATTCCTTACAGAAAGGTACTGAAAGTAAATAATTGGAACTGGAATGGAAAATATTCTGCAATATGATTCTGTGAATTGGAGAGACATTTTCTTGCTCAAATAAATCGCAACTGTATCCAATTAATAACCTATCCATCTAGTGCTTCAAAAAGAATGTTAAATTCAGAAACTCTCACAGTGGCTTCTCTTTTATATTAAGGCAGGAACGCCAACAAAGAGAAATATCTAAACAAGCTTGCTGTGTGATTCTAGCTTGGTTAATTTTTGGGCCTTTGCCTCTAATTCATTCTTCAGCTCTTGACTTTGATTAAAACCTTGTTTTTTTCATGGAAAGCATATTCATTAAACATTTTTGATTATTTTATTTTCGAGATTAAATAATTATGTTTTTCCTCTTCCTTTGCCTTTCTCCCTATATACCCCTGCTTACTCTCTTTCAAATCCATGAACTCTTTTTTCATTGATTGTTGTTTTACACAAACACACACACATTTGTGTGTATGTGCGTGTGAATATGTGCATATGTACATATATGTATGCATATATGTGCATTTGCATATATATTCCTAAATAAAATCTGCTAAATCTAGATAATGTTACTTGTATGTATGTTTTTATGGCTGACTATTTTGAATAACCAACTGGTGTACTCTCTCCTGAGAGGAGTCTTTATCCCACTGTCACCATTCCTTGGCTGCCTGTCACGTTTTCGCTAGGACTGAGGCCTTCTGGTCTTTCTTCATTCCCTTTGCTGTTTATGTGGCATCCACCTTGCTCAGATCATATTAATAGGTTGCCCTGGAGAGACTTTATGGGGTAGTTTCTGCAATTACTAGGAAACAGTCTCAAAACAAACTCCCTGTTTCTCTGGCTCTTGAAGTAAGACTGTATTCCTAAAGACATCATCCACTTCAGACACAGAGCCCAGAGAAGGCTGTTGAGCTATAACTGATCTGAATGCCTCCTCCCTGGGGATCAATTTCAATGCCACCACATGAAAGGCACCATTCAAGCTTCCAAAGATGGAAAGCAATAAAGAATCTTAACCAGCTATGACTCCTATAAATCACATCAATGACTAGCTTGGCACAAGAAACTTAAGGGTGCATTAGTGGTAACTAGAGAGATCTCTGTAGTTGAATTTAAAATCTTCTCAAACAAGAGAGAACACATGGTACTTTAAACCTAGCCAATAACCCAAGGTTAGTGAAGTCATGGATCTTGGAGAAAAACCTATAGCTGCCATATTACTAAAACAGTGTAATCTCAAACCTTGGTACTTAAGTGAGATTAAGTCTTTCTAGAGAAAGTTTTCATATTGTTAAACTGCAG
>PVIU01027301.1:0-20693 GCA_004026605.1 Ondatra zibethicus | reverse complement strand
AAAAAAATGTCCATTTCTTGTACATTTTCCAACTTTGTGGCATACAGGCTTTTGTAGTAAGACCTAATGATTCTCTGAATTTCCCCAGTGTCTCTTGTTATGTCCCCCTTTTCATTTCTGATCTTGTTAATTTGCATGTTCTCTCTGTCTTTTGATTAGCTTGGATAGGGGTTTGTCTATCTTGCTGATTTTCTCCAAGAAACAGCTCTTTGTTTCATTGATTCTTTGGATTGTTTTCTGTGTTTTTATTTTGTTGATTTCAGCCCTCGGTTTGATTATTTCCAGTCTTCTACTCCTCCTGGGTGATTCTGCTTCTTTTTTTCTAGAGGTTTCAGCTGTGCTGTTAAGTCTCTAATGTGAGCTTTCTCTGTTTTTTTAATGTGGGCATTTAGTGCTATGAACTTTCCTCTTAGCACTGCTTTCATAGTGTCCCATAGTTTTGGGTATGTTGTGTCTTTATTTTCATTGAATACAAGGAAGACTTTAATTTCTTTCTTTATTTCTACCCTGACCCAGTGGTGGTTTAGTAGTTGACTGTTGTTTCCATGAGTTAGTAGGCTCTCTGGGGATAGAATTGTTGTTAAATTCTAACTTTATTCCATGGTGATCCGATAAGATACAGGTAGTTACTAAAAATTTTTTGTATATGTGGATGTTTGCTTTGTTACCAAGTATGTGATCTATTTGATATTTACTCTTAAATACTGACTATACTGAACTGAGAACTACCTAAGGGAATCAGCATTTTCAGAAAGATTAAACTAATGGAGGTCACAGTTGCTCTGACTGTGGGTGGCATTGTCCATACAGTGAAGAACCATATGAAGTAAAAGTAGAAAACCAGTTAGTATTAACGTTATCTCTGCTTCCTGTTTACTATAATATGAGCTGCTCTTCTCTACTATGGTGGACTGAAACCATGACCTTAAATAATCCATCTCCTTCAAGTTCTTGTCAGGCATTTTGTCACAGCAAACAGAAGGCTGGAAATGCAGATAAGTGGTACCAAAGTGGGGCCATTTCTGTAACTACCTAACTATATGTACAGACATCTTTTTGTAAGGAATTTAAGAAAAGTTCGTGATATGAGCTAGGGAAGGGCTAGAGTGCTGGAGATAGAGCTAAGACGCCATTCTTGTGGGATATCAGAAGGCAAAATGCTGATGGGAAAGTAGGTAAAAACCATTGTACTCAACAAGGTTTCAAATAAGAATGAGGCCCCATTCCCCCCTCTTGCTACTAATTTACCAGAATTTTAATGCAGATTTGGACATTTTTGCATTTGGTTGAGCCTCTTCTTTTTCTTACTATCTTTTGACATTTAAAATACTTTGGACCTGACAGTGAAAGAATTTTCAAACCAATTATCCCACTGGTAACTTCTCAGTTAGTGTTCTATCTAAAATAATTATTTATAAACATTTCAATAGTTTGTGAATGATGCAACTCTTCTGAATAATTATAGAGAGGTTTTATTTAATTTTATACATTATATGTAAAGATCAGTTTTAGAAAATATTTATAGTTATATTAGTTCAGCATTGTATAGTTTTTAAGTTTACATTTATATGATTTCAAACATACAGAAAATTTGCAGGAATAAACAAGGAGCCTCCCATATACTTTTCTTCTGGATAGAATTACTCTTAATATTTTATCTTACTTGTTTTATCATTTCAGTTATCTATAATTGCATAGGAAATCACTTTAAACATGATTGTCCATAGAAACTAAATATTATTTTTCATTATTTGAAGATGTGCTGGCCTCAGCTGATCAGTTTCTCTGCTGCTCTCACTTCAAGTCTTCTGTTTAATCATAGGTAGTAGCTAGGGACTGAGAGACTTTCCTCTCCATGTAGCTTCTCTACTTGGTCTCCCCATTAGGCACTCAGAATTCTTACATGTTCATGCTTCCTAAAGCACTGAAGTGCAGGCTACTTGACCTTTTAATGTATGGTCTTAGAGATCATGGAATGATCACATATACAATTGGTGCAGGAGAATTGTCTGTATTCTGTCTGTCAATCATGTTTTAAATAAATGCTGATTGGCCAGGCAGGAAGTATAGGTGGGAAAACCAGACAGGAAGTAGAGGTGGGGCAATGAGAATAGGAGTATTCTGGGAAGAAGAAAGCTCTTTCTCTAGTCCTGCCAAGACCACGGAAGAAGCAGGATGTGACCTGCCCTGCTGAAAAAGGTACCAAGCCATGTGGCTAACATAGATAAGAATAATGGGTTAATGTAACTTAAAAGAGCTAATACAAAGCCTGAGCTAATGGACCAATCAGTATATCATTAATGTAGACTCTCTGTGTGATTTTCTTTGGGACTTGCCGGATGTGGGAACTGGGCAGGACAGAAACCCCAACAAGAAGGCCCCACATGTTACATACAATCATCTACTGGTTCACTTAAGTCATAAGCCATTTCAGATCCATGTGGAAGGAAATTGTCTAAAGGCATTTATTTAAATTTACATGGTTGTACTGGTGCCTCAAGTTTTATGCCAACATAATAGGATACCTTCAAAATTCCCCTCTTCATTATTTATATCTTTATTCTGCAAATGAAAGAAATTTGACTTATGTTTCACAACTAGTTATTTGCTCAAATGTTTCAGAATTGCTATCATGTACAACCGTGAGAAATAAAACTACCCACTGAGGTTCAATATATGTTAGCAATTACTTTATTTTGGTCAAATTTACAGACCATGGAATGCACAAATGCACCATCTTAAACATAACAATTGGAAGACTTTTGGCAAATGCCTACACTCACATATGCCCCTCTCCCCATTCTGATGTTTCATCACTGATTTGACTTGCCTACCCTTGATCTTCATATAAATGGAATTATAATCTATTCCCAGTTTCCTTTACTTAGAATCTTACTGCTAAGGAATATTTCATTTTCCTAATTTTCTGCATATTAACTATTATCCCCTTTGTGGAGATTTAGAATTTTTCTACTTTTTAAGTGTTTTGAGTACAACCACTCTGAATATATATGTACAAGACTATGCATGGACATAGTATATTTTTTCTTAGGAAAATACATGGAAGTGGAAATGCCAAAATACAACAGTTGCATATTTAAATTTTTCTTTTTTTGATATTTGGGGGCCAGGATTTTATACCTTTGAGTGACCTCTAACTTATGAACCTCCTGCCTCAGACCCCCCCCATCCATGGCTACATATTTAACTAAAAGAAATTTCTAAGACTTCCTTAAAGGTGGGTACACTATGCATTCCCACAAAGTTTTTTTTCTGATTTCTTTACATTCTCATTGACAATCAAAGGTACTAGTCATTTTAGCCATTTTGTGTTCTTATATTTCATTGTGGAGACAATTTACATTCCTCTGATAACAGATGATCATTCATATACTGATTGTCCATACATTATGTTCTTTTGTGAAATGTCTACATTCAAGGCTTCCACCCCTACTGATCAAGAAAGAAAATGCTTTGTATTTTTATTGTTGAATTTTAGGAATATTTTAAAATTCAGAATTAAAGTGCTTTGGTATAGATTCCATGTTAGTTAAAGTCTTCCAGAAAGTTAAGACCAATATAGAATTAAAAAGGCAAGATATTGATTCAAACTTAAATAATAATATAGGCAGGAAACAGGCTATGACATACCAAACAAGAGGAAGGAAAATTGAGAGGACTGAATAAGAGCCTCAGGGTGTTGAGGCAATGAGAGATTCTCAACCAAGGTAATAGGAGCAGCAGAGCAAAGATTAGTTAGGAATGTCCCAGCACTAAGGCCATCACCATTTCTAATCACAGGTTGGGAACATACTAAAGAGAGTGTGTTCACTATATGAATGAAGAGTTGGAACCAGGAGGTGGAGTGATTTGAATTTTCCTGCTAACTAGATAGCAGATTCTTCATAGCAGGTTCTTTTTGCATGAAGAGCAGAAGAACGTGCAGGGATTACTGTCTGAATCTGCCTGTGTCATACCAACCTTCATCCATATGCATAGAGAAGCACTTCTATGATTTCCAGGAAAACTTGTAAAGTGAAAACTTTAAGAGGAAAGTTATTATGTGAATTACAGTTGCTGTAGTTGATCTTCAAGCACCAGCTTAGCCTCCATATCCTCTTGCCCAAAGTCATCACCTCTGTGATTCATCTCATTATCTGACCTAAACCTTAATTCATAAGGAGGCAGAGCTCTTGATTCAATCATAGCCTTCCAAATCCAAAATGATTATACATATTCATCTTAGTTATATGTAGACAAAAGAGTAACATGCGGGTACAATGGAATTCAAAGTTAAATACTCTAAAAATAATGTAATTCATGATATTATCATAATAGAGAAAATGTGCTCATTTACATATAGAGAGAAATTAATTGAAAAATTTAACACCCATTTACAATGAAAATGCTCAGAAAACTCTAAATGAAAGGAAATTTTTTCAACTTGATGAAAGGCATCTTGGAATTTTTTTCAACTCTAACCATATTTAAAAGTGAACTACTCCAGGTGTCTCTGATTTTACAGATTAAAAAAAATACTGTTGAATATGAGAATGAAGAGAGTATTGTGATAAGGAAAATTCATCTCAAATAAATAATCTAAAAATTAAAAATATGTCAATGCTTTGTTCAAAATATCCATTACCAAGTTAATAAGGAAGTCAGAGAAATTGCAGTAAGTCAAAAATTAAAGAAAAAAGGTTAGAAAGAAATAGCAAAAAAGTCTTTAATCATATGTGGCATGGTGTTTTATATATATGTATATATAATCTGATTTAATTTATAGAAATATTAGGAGAGCTAAAAAGCTATTTTATCATTATTATCTATGTTGCATTACCCAATGAAGCTTATTTTACCAGAAACTATAATGAAGGGTGAAAGACTGTAAACTTAATTGTGTAAGTTTAATTGTATCACACCAAAATTCACTGTTCTCTGTTACTAGAACTTTGCAAAGTCCTAGGTGATATGGGAGTCCCCTCTGTGTGCTGTGATTACCATTAATGAATAAAAAAAACTGCTTTGGGTCTGTTGATAGGGCAGAACTTAGGTAGGCAGGGAAAACCAAATGGAATGCTGGGAGGAAGAAGGCAGAGTCAGAGAGCCACTATGGAGCTGCCAGAGACAGACATGCTGAATCTTTGCTGGTAAGCCACTGCCATAATGATCTGACACAAATGAGAAAAAACATGAGATGCAAACAAACCCCCTTTGGAGTTTATTAGAGAGGAGGTGGTGTGCACAAGCCTGAGAAACAGTGTGCAGGAAGAGAGGGCAAAAATGGGGCCTGAGAAACAGTGTGCAGGAAGACAGGGCAAAAATGGCATGTCCACCTTTTAAAAGCTGCCTAGCACATGTGCACAGGGGTTGGCATGGCTATGTCACACGCTGATAATGGGCGACACACACATGCACGCAAGGGTTTTAGTTGAGTCACAGGTGGAGGTAACTATGCATGTGCACATGTGGGTCACACGGGGCCCTTTGTTCCCAAGGGTCTGCCCACATGTGCCTGCTTTTAGAACCCAGAAGTGCAGCCTTATCTGTGGCTGAATAATTACATTCCACCCTTTTGTTTGTTATTAAAAATTTGGAGGGTTTGGGGATCTTAATGGGTGGAAATGGGGCATCATAAGGTTTCTCATGACTGTTTCATGCTTACTTTGTGGGCATCGAGGAGTTGGGATGTTTGACCACGTCCTGGGGTGGCTGATTACTGCTCTATTTTCCGAGCTCTGAGGAACTGGTCAGCTGGCAGCTTGGACCTTGCAAGATGCTGGAAAGGCAAAAATTATGTTTGAAAAAAATTTTAGATCCTAGTGATTAATAGAGGAGAGTCCCAAGATGGAAGATGGGGGGGAGTTCCAGGGGATTCTGAGACTAGGAATGACAAGGGAAGAACTAAATGATACTTATTCCAGATGAGTCTAGTCCATTTAGGTAGGTCTAATTGGCTCACTGGAGCTTATAAAAAATGTTTGTGTGGGCTGGAGAGATGGCTCAGAGTTTAAGAGCACTGACTGCTCTTCTAGAGGTCCTGAGTTCAATTCCCAGCAACCACATGGTGGCTCACAGCCATCTGTAATGAGATCTGGTGCCCTCTTCTGGCCAGCAAGCATACATACAGACAGAACACTGTATACATAATAAATAAATAAATAAATATTTTAAAAATGTTTGAAAAGAAATAAATTTTAGACATATTAAAAGTTTATGATTACAGCGATAGAATGGAAGATGGAGGGAGGGGGGAAGAAGGAGGAAATTATTGAAAAGGATAATTATTAGACTCTTTAATATTTTACCTGAAGTAAATTTTTTTGCATCATGGTATTACCTTAACATCCATGAAACACAGCTGCAGTCAGTGATAAAACCTGTTATGTTAAAGTTTGTTTTGTGAGTTTTTGGAGTTTTGGGCTACAAACTCATTATTATTTCTTACCCCCTGGGCCTTTGACAGTCCTTATACCTCTGGCTCTAGGTTTAATGATAGTTCCTGTAATAACAGCTGAGTGGTTAACTGGAAATTTAAGCATGATATTGGAGGTATATGGAGAAGTTGGTAAAGCATATAGGAGAAAGAGGAAAAGGGAGAGTATATGGAGTTTTTGGCACAAGAGATTTGCATAAGGATGACACTTTTTTTTTTTTGGAACTGGAGAAAGAGTGGCTGATCTTGGAGTCCTCTGTAACTTAAGGGAAAAGGGCCCTGTTTGAGTTACTATATATGAGGGGGTATCTTAAGCTAGAAGAGTAAATGGTTTAAGATGTGACAGGTTCATCCAATGAGGAAGTCCCTTGAGCTTGGCAGCTATGGGAGTTACAAGAATTACTTTAAAGGGGACCTGCCATTTAGGGGAAAGGGGTAAGGGGCATTGGTCTAGGGGAGAAAATAATACCTGATCCCCTATTTTAATTGGCGGTAGGCATGAATTAACACATGGTTGAGGTAATGAGTGGTTGGTAAAATCCCCATAATAGGGACTGTAGATGGAATAACAGAGGAATAAGCGGGTGATCAGGAAGGGGAGAGGTTTTAGGTGAAAGGCCGGGGGTTAAAATTGGCCACCCATACATGAGTTCAAAAGGAGAGATAAAAAGGGGGCCTTTGGGGAGAGCCCTAAGCCTTAGTAGAGCCAGAGGCAAAAGTTTTACCCAGTCAAGGTGAAGTTTCAGTGACATTTTAACAAGAACATTTTTTAAGGAATGGTTAGTTTGTTCTACCTTCCCTGAAGACTGAGGGTGGTATGAGATATGAAAATGCCAAGGGAATGTTAGGAGCCTTGAACAAATTTTGGGAAATCTGGGAAGTGTACTCTGAGCCATCATCTTACAGTAGAGAGGTTGGGATTCCAAACTGGGGGATGATTTCTCAGAGAAGAACATCAGAAACTGTCTGGGCCCTCTTATTAGTGGTGGGAGATGCTTCAATCCACCCAGACATTGTATCCACCAAGACCAGAAGATATTTAACTCTTCTGATCGTGGGCATATGAGTAAAACCAGCTGCCAGTCAGTTCCTGGAAGGGCGCCCCTGGCCTGGTGGGTGGGGAAAAGGGAAGCTATGGTATTTGGTCTTGGGATCTGACTTTTGACAGATTTGATAAGAGACAGTGATAGCTTTTAAGTCCTCAGGGATGAGTTGGAGGTGAGCCTTAACAAAATGAAACAGAGCTTTGCTATTAGAATGAACGAGATGATGTAGGTAGGAGAGAATTTGCTGGGTGTCAGGGGGTGTCTGTGAGAATGTGGGCTGTACTGTATGAACCCCCTGAGGTGACTGAAGTAGGTTTGGGCTCTGGAATGCTGCTGTTTTAGCTGCTTGGTCAGCCTGGTTATTTCCCTTGGAAATAATGGAACTGTCAGTCTGATGAGACTGACAGTGAATAATTCCTATAGCTTTGGGGAGATTGGAGACTTTTAACAGGTCCATAATGTAACCTGAGTTAGCTATGGATCCTCCTTTTGTTGTAAGAAGCCCACGCTCCTTCCAGATAACCACGTGGAACAGGAGGATATGAAAAGCACATTTGGAGTCTGTGTCAACATTCAAAGAGTGTCCTATGCTAACTGGAAGGGATGGATAAGAGCTATCAACTCAGCCTGTTTGTTAGTGGTATGGGCAGGGAGTGCCTGTGCCTCCACTATCTCAGTATCTGATACTATAGCATAGCCTGCTCTACAGGTCCCATCACATAAAAAGGAGCTGCCCTCTGTGTACCAGGTATAAGAGGCCTGGGACAGTTTGCCCTCCTGTATATGTGAGGGGTGGGGCAGTAGATCCTCTAAGATCTCTATGCAGGAGTGAGATGGGGAGTCATTAACATTAGATTGAGGTAGGAGATTTGAGATATTAAGGGGTGGGCAGCATTGGAAAGTGAGTGTGGCATCTTCTACCAGTGCCACCTGGAAGGAAAGGACTTGGGAATGGGGTAAGTTTGTAAGCCTTTGTAAGCTAAGAGATGGCACAGATTGTGGTGGGAGAAGACAGTGGTGGGTGACCCAAAGGTTAGGTTTTTTTGACTCACGAATAAGAAGCTCAGCAGCCACTAAAGCACGTATGCAGGGTGCCCAGCCCCAAGTGGTGAGGTCCATCCTCTTTGACAGGTATGCTACAGGTGCAAAAGAAGGCCCCAGTATTCTCTGCTACATAAAGAGAAAAGGGGCAAGTTAAATCTTGGAGATGAAGATCTGGGGCCTGGATAAGGGCTTGCTGGAGTCTCTGGAAGGGTTTAGTAACAGGATGGAAAAGGGGCTCAGGCAGAGAGCTGAGAGCTGCCTCGTATAAGGGGCGGGTGAGGAGAGAAAAAGAGAGGATCCAGAAATGCAGGAAACCTAGGAACGAGAAAACCTCTTCTTTTGTGAAAGGAACAGCAAGAGACTGAATTAGTTTTTTTTTTTTTTGTCTAGAGTAATAGCCTTTGGGGTTGTAGTTATAGTTAATCCCAAATAAATGACCTGAGGGGTACACAGCTGGGCCTTAGAAGGTGAGACTCTATAGCCCCTTTTGGACAGGAAATTTAAAAGAGCAGAGGTATCAGTTTTGCTGATCTCCAATGATGGGCTGCAAAGTAAAATGTCATCCACATACTGTATGAGTTTAGACTTAGGGAGAGACAGTGAGAGAAGGTCAGAAGCTAAAGCCTGGCCAAACAGGTATGGGCTGTCCCAGAATCCCTGCGGAAGGACAGTCCAGGTGAGCTGTGTGGAGAAGTGAGTGACAGGATCAGTCCAGGTGAAGGCAAAGATGTTTTGAGATTGAGTGTTTTGAGATTGAGGGCTGAGAGGAATAGAAAAAAGCATCCTTGAGGTCTAAAACTGAGAAGTAGGAGGTTTCTGGAGGAATATTGGATAGAAGGGTGTGGGGATTAGGCACTACAGGATGAAGAGGGACCACTGTGGAGTTAATGAGCCAGAGGTCTTGAACCAGGCGATAGGTTCCATTAGGTTTTTAAACAGCAAGTATAGGGGTGTTAATGAGCCAGAGGTCTTGAACCAGGCGATAGGTTCCATTAGGTTTTTAAACAGCAAGTATAGGGGTGTTAAAGGGAGAAGAGCTGGGGCAAAGTAGCTTTTTTCTTAAAAGGTCAGAGATAATAGGCTTAAGTCCCTTAAGGCTCTGGAGAGAGAAGGGGTACTGAGCTTGGGTAATATACTTAGTGGGATCTTGTAATTGGATAACAATGGGGGAATGGTGTTTAGCAATGGAGGGGTTTTGGGTGTCCCAGACTTGGGGGTCTACCTGGGAGGCTGGTAGAGGAAAAAACACATTGGGGTTGGGAGGTTGGGAGACTAGGAGAGGGAGGAGTGGAGCTACTAATGAGTCTGGGGTAAGGTAAATGGGAGGAGCAAAGGAAATTGAAGCTCCTACCTTTGCTAAAAAAAAAAAACCTTCCCATGAGAGGAACCTACTGGGCAGGTTGGCACGATTAAAAATGAATGAGTGAGATAAATACTCCTAAACACACAGTTAAGTGGTGGGGTCTGCTGAGGTAGATAAGGCTGTCCCCCTACCCTGACAATAGGGAAACTAGAAGGAGAAGTAGGCTTCCAGAATTCCCTCAGTATCGAGTATGTGGCTCTAGTGTCTAAGAGAAAGGAGATGCGCTGTCCTGATACAGTGATGTTTACCCATGGCTCCCTATTACAGATGATGGTTGTGGTCAGGTCAAAGGAGCCCGGGCAGCCTCACTAGAGCTAGAAGGTCAACTTGGGAATTTTCTGGGTCCAATGTCTCCATGCCACTACGTGCATGAGGACAATCTACTGTCCAATGACCTTCCCTATGGCATCTCAGACAAGGTCTCATGGGACTAAGATGAGGATTGGGGCTTGCTCGGGCCCAGTGACCAGTTTTACCACATTTGAAACACGGACCTGGCAGTTCTTGAGCCCCAGGGGGCAAGGGAGTAGCACGGACAGCACAGATCAGGCAGTCTGTCACCTCAGCCAGTCAGGAGGCCATGGTTAACACATGACAGTGATTGCGGGCTTTGTCATTTCTCCCATGGTACACCTTAAAAGCCAACCCTAGGACTTCTGCCTGCAGGGTCAAGGGGCCTTTCTCCAAATGTCTAAGCTTAGCCCTAATGTCAGAGTAGCACTGATTTAAAAAATGGGTAATGAATAACTAACTGTCTGCCTTCTGTAGTTTCTGGATCTAAGTTAGTATAGTGTAGCAGAGCTTTTGTGAGGCGTTCCAAAAATGTAGGATTTTCCTTCGTATCTTGAATGATCTCTGAGAGCTTAGTATAGTTTACCAGCTTGAGGGCAGCCTTATGGAGGCCTACCAGGAGGCAAGTCAAAAACTGGTCCCTAGCTAAAATCCCACCCGGAGTATTATAATCCCAGTGTGGTTCTTGCTCTGGAACTGCCTCTGCTCTGGGAGGGTGGGAGGCAAGAGTTTGGTGAATCTCATCTGCATGTAGTCTGGCCTGTTCCCAAACTTGCCTGTGCTCTTCAGGAAGTAGGTTATTAGATAGGATCATATAGATGTCATGAAAGGTGAGATTATAAGATTGGGTAAGATATTGGAATTGTTTTATGAAAGTGGTAGAATTAGACGTATAGGAACCCCAGTATTTTTTATATATGGGAAAGTTCTGAGAGTGAAAGAGGAACATGTACCCTAATCAGTTCATCTACACCAGCTACCTCTCGCAACGGAAGAACTGTAGCAGGCTTGGCTTGGTTAGGGTTAGGTTCCATTGCAGCACGCAAGCATGTGAGAGGAGGAATAAAGGTGGGTGCCAGAGAAGGGGGGCTACTGTGGCCAGGAACCGGAGAGGAAAAGTAATTTAGCAGAGCTGTTGGGGGGGGGAGAGCTGAAGAGCAAGCAGCAGGAGGTGGCGAGGCAGCAGGAGGTAAAGGAACTGGCATAGAAGCTGGGACTGCAGGAGCTAAAGAGACAGGGGTAGAAGCTGGGGCTGAAGAGACTAGAGAGATGGGGTAGAAGCTGGGGCTAAAGGAACAGGAGTAGAAACTGAGGGAATGGGGGTAGCTTCCTGCTGAGGTTGAAAAGGCGGAGGTTCGCTAGCTGGGTCCAGAGCAGAAGTGGCAGGTTCTTCAGGTACAGATGGCATAGCCAGGAACATGTGAGCAGGTGAACAGCTTGCAAGGACAGAGGGCTTAGACTTAGAGCTTAAATAGAAAAAGGCTTGGATGAAGGGAAACTCCTTCCATTTGCCTGTGTGCTGACAATAGTTAGAAAGTTCCTGTAAAATATCAGGATTAAAGGTGCCATTAGGCAGCCACTTTAGATTACCATCTAAATTGTAATGAGGCCATTTTTTTAACAAGGGTTGACAAGTGTGGGAATCTGCAGGTAGGGCATTAAGGCCTGAGGTTTTAGGGCCTCTAAAAGGCACCCCAGGAGGAAGGCTGGATTGATAGGTTTGGAAGGTTTGCTTCCCATGGTCAAAGCCGTGTAAACCCAAAAAACAGCAACACCACAAGGCTCACACAGTAAGATGTCTCTTGACTGTGGGTTGGGTGTGAATCAGCGCAACTCCGCAAGACTCGTGTGGGTGTCCCCTCAAGCCACAAGTGAGAAGGTAAGGCCTGGCTGAATCTGGTCAGTGACTCAAACCCAGAGAGGCCGGAGGCTGCTCTGAGCAGCTTCAGGAAAAAAGGAAAAGAAAAAAATTTAAAAAAGAGAAAGAAGGATCTGAGGGACCCGGGGTCCTCAGTTGCACATGGATTGGCCCTGAGCCATTCCAAACACAACTTTAACTAAGGGAAGCAATCCATAGATGATTGTCAGCGAAGGGCACAACCGTGGCCTCTGAAGACTGTGGTTGGGGGCGGTCCCCCCATCTCTGGGAACACCAAGGGGTTGCTGGAGCTCAACGGTCAATTCCTCAGATTCAGGGAAATGGTTAAGCTGACCAGAATGGGAAGACTCACCAATCGAAGCCGGTGTTTGGAGAGATTGTGCTCAGGCATATGGAACATGTGGGTTGTTTTCACGAAGATCCTCGGTTTTGATTCTAATCCCAGGAGAGGGGCCTGGGGCAGATTCTGACCCCAGGAGAGGTGCCTGGGGCATGAGAGTGCACACAGGCCTGAGAAACATTGTGCAGGGAGAGAGGGCAAAAATGGCATGTCCAGCTTTTAAAAACTGCCTAGCACATGTGCACAGGGGGTTGGCATGGCTATGTCACATGCTGATGATGGGCGACCACGCATGCGCACAAGGGTTTTAGTTGAGTCACACATGGAGGTAACCATGCATGCGTGCACATGGGTCACATGTGGCCCTTTGTTCCTAAGGGTCCACCCACATGTATCTGCCTTTAGAACCTGGAAGTGCAGCCTTATCTGTGGCTGAACTACTACGTGGCAATATACAGATTAATAGAAATGGGTTAAATTAATATAAGAGTTAGCCAATAATAAGCTAGATCTAACGGGTTAAGCAGTGATTTAATGAATACAGTTTCTGTGTGCTTATTTTGGGGCTGAGCAGCTGGGTGGCTGGTACAAACAAGCAGGCCTTTCTCCTACAAATTGGCACCCAATGTGGGGCCAACTAAACCCACGTAAAATCTGAGAGGTCTTGATTATTTTGGTTCTGAGTGGCTGGGATGAACAAGCAGGCCCTCCTTTTACACCTAGGTGAAGGCATCTACCTAGCAGTCAACTAGGTTATTAAGGATTTCCATGTAATACCATGGCTTGTATTTTCACAAAATAAGCTTTTCATAGTGAGACTATACACTATTTCAAATATGCATACTCAAACTCAGAGCCTACTTTCATTCAACTTCCTGTTTTATGACATTGTAGTTTCTCAAATTCCTTGAAAAAGCAATTTATTAGATTTTACCATTAGAGTTCTTCCTACCTACAATTTTGACAAAAGATCCTCACAAATACAAAAGAAAATATTTTATGCACTTAATTATATTTTAGCTACTGACCATTCTGTTTATCAGTGAGATTTCTAACCTCTTCAATGTACCAAGGCATAGATGGCTAATGTAATAGTAAGTTTGCTTTCCAATACCTCTAAAGGTTCTTTGAGTTCTTTAAAGCACAGGTGCCCATCTCATAGGTAGTAACCCCTTTGGCAAACTTCTATCTCCAAAAATACGTATTTTACAATTCATAACAGTAGCAAATTACAGTTATGAAGTAGTTATGAGGCAGCAACAAAAATAATTTTATGGTTGGGGTCATCACAACTTGAGGAACTATATTAAAGGGTCACAGCATTAAGAAGGTTGAGAACAACTGCTGTAGAAGTATATACACCTCTTACCCATCATAGTCAGGCTGCCTACTAAACAAAAAATGGCATTCTATTGTTAACTGCCTATGGATATTATTTTTTCACATTTGAAATCCACAATTAATAGTATTCAGGCATAAAATCTACTCTTCTTTACAATTACAAATGTATACAATGCTCAGCAGTTATGTTCAGGTCAGAAAATACCCAAAGTTTCCCATATATTATAAACACTGATGGGTAGGTAGATATCTGACATATCATTGTCAGTATAAGAAGTATGCTTCAAAATACTTGATATTTAAAGGGGAATATTCCTGGGATAAATTTCTTGCATAGAGAATTTATAGAAATTAATAGAAACCATTGTGGTGATATTTTGTTTGTGCGTTAACAAATAAAGCTTGTCTGAAGATTAGAGTGTGAACCTAGCCACAAGGGTTAACCTTACAGACCAAGCAGTGGTGACACACACCTCTAATTCCAGCACTAGGGAGATGGAGATGTGAAGTGATATGACTGGGTGGAGAGAGGAATATAAGGTGGGAGGAAACAAGAGGTCATGATTCAGTATGAGGTTTTATAGAGACAGCATTCAGTCTAAGGATATCATAGAGGTAAAATATGATATATATATATGCAGTGACTGACTGCTCTGCTCCTCTGATCTTTCATCTTTCACCCCCTATTATCTGACTCAGGGTTTTCATTAAGAACAATTAGAAATCATGCAACAAACAATTACCATATAAATTCTCAACTCTGGCTACTTTATAAAAAGTCTATCTCTCACAGTGGTTCTCAGCCTTCCTAATGCTGTGACTCCTTAACACAGTTTCTCATGTTGTGGTGATTCCCAACCCCCAAAACAATAAAAATATTTTTGTTGATATTTCATTATTATAATGTAAATACTGTTTGAAGGCAGAGGTTTTCCAAAGGGATCTCAACCCACAGGTTGAGAACCATTAATCTTTCCTATCAAGATATCTGATTACTCATCATTAACAACTTCTCCAGGTAATTGCTTATTATACTTGATATTTAACTTTTATTGGCATACATATATTGTACACAGTGATGGCATTCATGAAGACATTTTCACTCATGTATATCATATACTTTGATCATATTATATAGCCTTCCCTTTCTGCCACTTCCTCTTGTGTAATTTCATGTATTCATATAAAGACTAGGATCCAAAAATGAGAGAAAATATGTGACACTAGTCTTTCTCAAGTGTAGTTATTTTGTTCAATAAGATGATTTATAATTGGATCTATTTTCCTAAAACTGACATAATTTCATTCTTTATTTTGGCTGAACAAAATTCAGTTCTGTGTATACATACCAATTCTCTTTATCCATTCACCTGTTGATGTTGATTCCATAACTTGGTTACTGTGGAAAGGTGCTACACTAAACATGGGTATGCAAGTATCTCTGAGGTATGTTGATATAGAGTCTTTCAGGTACATACCTAAAAGTTGTGTAGCTGGATTATATGTCAGGTCTATTTCTATTGCTTTGAATAACCATCTTTTATGTATACATGGTGGCTGTACTAATTTATAATTCCACCAACATGGTTCTTTTCTCCCCACATGTCCACAGGCATTTTTTTGTTGTTTGTTTCCTTAACAATAGCCATTTTGGGGTGTGTGTGTGATTTTAATTTGCTATTTTAATTTGCATCCCCTTGATAGCTAGACATGTTGAACATTTTTTCATATTTTTAACTTTTTATTACTTTTATTCTTTGACAACTTCATACATGTATATAATATTTTCTCACTACTCTCACCACACACTCACTTCCTTATCTTCCTCAAATCCCTACTTGAGTCTGGTGGACTCATTGGTGGGTAGATAACTAAAGCAATAACTTCCGTTATCCCATAATCTACCCACAGTTCTCAGTTCATCTACAAGGGGCAGGGCCTCCTAAGTCCTCTCTGTAGTGGTTTGAAAGAAAATAGTCCCCAAAAGAAGTGCCACTATTAGGAATTCTGGTCTTGTTGGAGTAGGTATGAACATTTCTTCGTTGAAAGAAATGTGTCACAGTGGAGGTGACTTTGAGGTTTCATATATGCTCAAGCCATACCCAATGAAACAGACCACTTCCTGCTGCCTGTGAGTCAAGATGTAAGAAGTCTCAACTCCTTCTCAAGCATCATGTCTTCCCGCATGCTGACTTGCTTCCCACCATGACAATAGTGGACTGAACTTCTGAACTGTAAATGAGCCACCACAATTAAATTTTTTTCTTGATGAGAGTTGCCATGGTCATGGTGTCTCTTCACAGCAATGGAAACCCACATTAAGACACTCTGCTATCTATGTCTGATTGTTAAAAGGTCCATTCTCATGTATAATCTATGTGGACAACATTATCTGTTGTGAGTTCAGGATTGCAATTGCTGTGTCTTTCCCAGAAAATAGCACTTAACAGTTCTCCTTATCTTCAAGACTTTATATTCTTTCTGTCCCCTTTCAGTATTCCCTAAGCTTTAAATGGAACACTATAAATAACTTGATAGGAGGTG
Organism: Ondatra zibethicus; assembly: GCA_004026605.1. Classification (NCBI taxonomy): domain Eukaryota; kingdom Metazoa; phylum Chordata; class Mammalia; order Rodentia; family Cricetidae; genus Ondatra; species Ondatra zibethicus. Next base: position 4,409 of record PVIU01027301.1, on the reverse strand, counting down.
AGCAACCAATGGTCAGTTATCAGAACCTTCAGCAATTATGAGTCTCTGCATTCTGTGTCATTCACTGGAGAGGAGTTTCTCTGATGAAGTCTGAGAGTATCATTGTCTATTAATATAAATAGAAATGCTAGGGAGGCAGTTGTATGCCATGTCAATTTATCTACACAGTAGTAAGCCATTTTACTTACTCTTTGAGAAGCATAATTTAATTAGCCTGCTTATTGATTGGATTTTATTTTTTATATATTCTAGGTACTAAATCCTCTGTCACATATATAGCTATCACATACTTTCTCCCATTCTGTAGATTATATTCCTCTTGGTTCATTTGTTTTATGGAAATCTTTTTATTTCATGCATTCCTATTATCAATCATTGCTTTTCTTTCCTGGGCTACTAAGTCTTTTATAAAATCTCTGTACATATCTATATCTTGAATCACTTACCCTATGATTTTCTTTAACAGTTATAGAGTTTCACCTATTTTATGAAAGTATTTGATCTATTTTGAACTGATTTTTAGTATAAGGTGAGAGATTAAAAATTGGCTTCATTTGTCTATGGGTGAATATTTGGTTTTCCAGGACTGTTTTAGAAAGAGGCTATCTCTTTTACAATGTAGTTTTTACATTCTTGTAAAATATATGTGACTGTAGCTATAAGGGTTTATTTCTGGGTTTTCTATCCCATTGTTCTATTCTATCCTTTTTTCAGCATTATACTGCTTTTATTAGCATGATGACTCTACTGTATGACTTGAAATCAGGTATGGTGATAACTTGACCATTATATTTTTGTTTTGAATTGCTTTATGTAGAATTCCATGTCATATTTTTATTTTTAGGTTAGCAAAGAATGGCATTGGGGACAATAACATTGAATCTATAGATTCTGCTTGATAATAAAGTTAATTTTGTAATATGAATTTTGCCAATCTATTTCCATCTTCTAAGGACATCTTCAATTTCTTCAGTGTATATAAATTTTCACTGTTGTGCTATTTCATGTCCTTGGTAATGTTTATTAAACATTTTCAATTTCATTAAATATACCTATTATTCATAGTAGTTGGTTTCATTGTGACAATTTTATAAATGTACATAATATATTTCTATCACATTCACACATACCATTCTTTCTTGTACCCCTGCCACTCTTGCTGATTCTGTTCCTCTTCCCATTTAGCCACTCTCTTACTCTCATGTCTTTTTGGAGTGTGACTCAATAAGGTTCATTAGGATTGTTTATAGAAGCATAGGTACCTTCCCACTGACTTCACCACTAAATAAAATGTCTTTCTCTCCTCTATTATCTATTAACTACATAAATCTTCAGGATTGAATAGGAAACTATGAGCCATGACAAGTATTGATTAGTCTAATTTTGTGCTAGTCTTGTCTAGGCAATCACAATTGTTATGAGTTCAAAAGTACAACAGATATTCTCTTAAGTTAGAAAAATGTTAATAAAAGAAATGAACAAGTTTTTTTTCATAACACCAAAGTTAAACCAAGAAGAGGTCAATAACTTAAGTGAACCCATAACAAATAAGAAAGTAATAAAAAGCCTTTTGAATAAAAACAAAAAGTCCCAGTTCAGATGAATTCACAGCAGAAATCCACCAGACACTCAATGACAATCAACAATCAACACTCTTAAAATTCTTAAAGAAATACGTCCACATTTTAGTAAATAAAACCAGTATTACTCAATTACCAAAAACCATGCAAAGAAAACAGCAAAAAAGGCCCGGCTAGCCGGCTGGTCCCTGAGTACAGGGCCCCTCTAGCTCCCGCTGCAAGGGCTTCTTTGTTCCACACAACCCTGCCCCCCTCCAAGCCTGCCATTATGTCTGTGAAGTCCTTGACCCAGCAAGAGTCCCTGCTTTTGCACTGAGGATATACATCCATAGCAGTAAATGTGTGCCTGCCCGGGGAACAGAGTACAGGGCCCCTCCTGCTCCCACTGCAGGGGCTTCTTTATTCCACACGACCCTGCCCCCCTAAGCCTGCCCTTTTGTCTGCTAGGTCCTTGGCCCAGCAAGAGTCCCTGCTCCTGCACTGAGGAGATCCACCCAAAGCTGTAAGTGTGTGCCTGCCTGGCCCACCGTTCCCTGAGTACAGGGAACCTTCAGCTCCTGCTGCAGGGGCTTCTTTATTCCTCATGACCCTGCCCCCCCCCAAAGCCTGACCTTTTGTCTGGAAGGTCCTTGGCCCAGCAAGAGTCCCTGCTCCTGTACTGAGGAGATCCATCCAGAGGGGTCCTTAGATCCACCAGCACAGCCTGCTTCAGGGCAGAGGGGATCTGAGAGCCAGCTCCAGTGCTAAGGGTTCCTAAGAGAGGGCAGACCAAGAAAATCTCCCAAGTACACAGTCAGTCACAGCAAATATTGAACCAGGATGACAAAACTCTCCTGGACACATTGAAAGGAAGAGATGGGCAGGCGCCAATGCAAGAATTCCTCCAACAACCTGAAAAAGAACATGACAACACCAGAATCCAGTAAACACGCAACAGGAAGATTTGAACACCCCATTCTAGAAGAAGTAGAAGAAATTAACCTTAAATGTAACATTATGAAAATAATAGAGGCCCTTAAACAAGATGTGAAAAACTCCTTTAAAGAAATGGATGAGGAGAAAAACAAAAAGTTAGAAGAAATGAATAAATCCCTCAAAGATACCAGAGAAAACCAAAAAAAAAGCAATCAAACAGGTAATGGAAACAGTTCAAGACTTGAAGACTGAAATGGAGGAAATAAAGAAAACACAAACTGAGGGATGGCTGAATATGGAAAATCTGGGTAAAATGAACAGGAACTACAAAGCCAAGTATAACCAACAGACTACAAGAGATAGAAGAAAGAATCTCAAGCACTGAAGATACTATAGAGAAAATAAAACTCATTGATCGAATAAAACAGCAAATCCAACAAATTCTTAACACAAAACATCCAAGAAATCTGGGACACCATGAAAAGACCAAACCTAAGAATAATAGGGGTAGAAGGAGAAGAATTACAGCTCAAAGGCCCAGAAAATATATTCAACAAAATTATAGAAGATAACTTTCCCAACCTAAAGAAGGATATTCCTATGAGGTACAAGAAGCATACAGAACATCAAACAGACTGGATCAAAAAAAAATACCCTCACTATATAATAATCAAAACAAAAAATATACAGAATGAAGAAAGAATATTAAGAGCTGCAAAGGAAAAGGGTCAAGTAACATATAAAGGTAAACCTATCAGAATTATACCTGACTTCTCAATGGAAACCATGAAAGCCAGAAGGTCTTGGATAGATGTGCTGCAGACACTAAGAGACCATGGATGCAAGCCCAGACCACTATACCCAGCAAAGCTTCCTTTCACCATCTATGGAGAAAACAAGATATTCCAGGATAAAAACAAATTTAAACAAAACATACACACAAACCTGGCCTTACAGAAAATACTAGAAGGAAAACCACAACCCAAGGAAGCCAACAACACCCATAATAACACAAATATCTAACAACCCTCCACCAACATAACTCAAAGAAGAGAAACACACAAACTCTACCACCAAAAAAATACAACCAGAGTTAACAACCATTGGTCTTTAATATCACTTAATATCAATGGAATGAATTCACCTATAAAAAGGCACAGGCTAAGAGAATGGACACAAACACATGATCCAACATTCTGCTGTTTATAAGAAACACATCTCAACCTCAAAGACAGACATTACCTCAGAGTAAAGGGTTGGGTGTAGGTTTTTCAATCAAACGGACCTAATAAAAAGCGGGTGTGGCTATACTAATATCTAAAAAAAAAGACTTCAAACTCAAATCAATCAGAAGAGATGGAGATGGAAACTTTATACTCATAACAGGAACAATTCATCAGGATGAAGTCTCAATCCTGAATATCTATGACCCTAATATAAAGGAACGCACATATGTAAAAGTAACATTACTAGAACGCAAAGCACACATCAAACCCCACACACTAGTAGTAGGAGATTTCAACACTCCTCTCTCACCAATGGACAGGTCAACCAGACAGAAACCTAACAGAGAAATAAGACAACTAATGGAGATAATGAATCAAATGGCCTTAACAGACATCTATAGAACACTCCACCCAAATAGGAAAGAATATTCCTTCTTCTCAGCATCTCATGGAACCTTCTAAAAAATTGACCATGCACTCGGTAACAAAGCAAACATCCACATATACAAAAAAAAAAAAAAAATTGGAGTAATCGCCTGTGTCTTTTCGGATCACCATGGAATAAAGTCAGAATTTAACAACAATTCTATCCCCAGAGAGCCTACTAACTCATGGAAACTGGACAGTCAACTACTGAACCACCGCTGGGTCAGGGAAGAAATAAAGAAAGAAATTAAAGTCTTCCTTG
>PVIU01027300.1:0-20696 GCA_004026605.1 Ondatra zibethicus | reverse complement strand
GGGTGGATGGATGGATAGATGGATGGGTGGGTGGACGGGTGGGTGGGTGGACGGGTGGGTGGGTGGATTGTAACCGACTCAGGTTAATGCTTCTTTGAAGGACTGAAGAATAGATAGTATGGTTTGTGGTCTTGTGTCAGTGAGACAGACAGAGAGTGCTGAGGGATGGATGGCAGCCAAAGCTGTGGGGTCACATGACACCAATGTCTCCAACACTCCTTTCTACAAAGATTTCAAACTCTACAGTTACTCGCTAAATGTCTTCCAGTCTCAGAGGCCTGGGCCTTGCTAGAGGGGACACTATAAAGACTGGGCCCTCTGACCCAGGTGGATTCCATGGTTAGAACTCCTGTCCACCTTCCCTGATGTGAGCTTCTCAACTCAGTGTCCCCTGCCCAGGCATCCCAAGGGAAGTTCTGTCACCTTTTCCAGGTAGTTAAACTCCATGGCGATTTCCCGGAAGAAGAAATAGACATGACTTCCCCACTCCACGGCATGCACAAAGTAGGGCTCTGTGGAGAAGAATCGGGTTCCAGCCTGAGTCATCAGAAAGGGGGCTCTGGGGCTCAGAATGTCACCAGCGCACACTGTGAGTTTTTATTATGAAGAAGGGGCTTAGAGCTGCCACTTAGTCAAAATGACTTCACTTTAACTCTTTTTGAGTGAGTGGGGTCATAACTCAAAAAAATCACTGTGTCCGTTTTATGACCTATGTCCTCCCTATTTGGTGGAGAACTAGGCCCCAGGGTCTGCTCTCCCGTCCTTCTGCTTGAGGGTCCTCAGCCACCCACTTCTAGCATGTTCTGCTTTACATCAAAATCTTCATCTAGTTTCATCTTTAAAAAGATCAACAGACTCCAAAATGGAGATCCCAGTCCCTCCGCTCCTGATCTCCTCTGGGGCTTTTCCTTGTTAGGGAATGTCAGGTAAATGTCACATCTACAAGGCTGACACTCTGTTCTTAAGGGTCTCACCTTTAAACCACTTGGAGTCATGCTTGACCGTGCGCAGGGTGGGTCGGTCCCCGAGGCTGCGGTAGATGACAGCATCGATGGCTAAGAAGTCAGTCACCGTGGCTGTGAAGAGCATTCCATCTGGATACAGGGGCCAGAGTGCGAGAGGAACAGATAGGGGTTAGACTGAGAAGGACCAGAGAGAAGCCAGGCATGGTGGCACACCCCTGAATCCCAGCACATTGGAGCCAGGGGCAGGTGAATCCGTGAGTTCAGGGCTAGCCTGGCCTACAGAGCGAGTTCCAGGCCGGCCAGGGCTACACGGTGAGCTCCTGTCTTGAAAAACAAGGAGGAGGAGAAAGAAGGAGGAAGAGGAGGAGGAGGAAGAAGAAAAGGCCCAGAGGGCAACAACCAGAACCGCAGCCTAATGTGGCCTTTCACCACTGTCACCAGGCTGAACCTGGAGCCCATCATGATCCCAGGCTGAGTCTCTTCCTCTATGCCCAGCCTAGCCACCATCCTGACCTGGACTCTGACTGTGTCTAGAGTCTGTATGCCCATTTCCCAGCTGCCTCTGAGTGACCAAGACTTTAGGAAAAGAAAATGCCTCTCTTCGGGCTGGATGGGCCAACGCAGGAATTGCTCACCTGAGAAGAGCGCGACATTGGCATGCTTGGGGTCGTAGGGGCAGCGGGCCATGCCGCTGATGTTGTCCCCGAGAGGTTGCAGCGTGTCCATCTGCATGGAGGATGGAGTCTGAGCAATGGCTCTCACCCTGCCTGGCAGCTCCTGGCTTCCCCACTCCCCCACTCCAGAAAAACCCTCGCTTCTTCCTGCATTACTGTGTGACACTGGCCAGTCAATTAACCTCTCTAGGCCTTAGTTTCGTGGTATGTGAATAGGCCTGAGCCTATTGTCAGTCTTGTACGAAAAGGGGGAAAATCCCGGCAGACCCAGCATAAAGGTACATGTGGCTGGGAGGAAACACTGGGCAGATGGAGTGCGAAGCAGACCCCTTAGGGGCTCAGAAGGGCTGATACTCACACTGTAATTGGCGCAGATGGGGTTAAACGCGTTGGAGCCGCACACGAAGAGCGTGGACTCGTCACGAAGCAGGAGCACCTTGACGAAGTTCCTACACTCGCCCTGGGGTGGAGAGGGAGGAAGGAGGCATGAAGGGTGTCATCCGGTCCTTGTGAATATGGCTTGGGCTGGGAGATCAGCCGAGGCTGACCTAAGGTATGGGGTTATGTGAATGGGATGAAGGAGGTTGGGCATGTCCTGGGTAGACAGGTAGAGGCAACTGAAGCGTCCCACCTTCAGGGAAACCATCACGAGGTGGGGAGAACCTCCCCGAGCCTGGCCAGGAAAGTATGGGACCCGGGAGGTCAGAATGGGCTAGGCCACGGCAGGGCCAGGTCCCTCTAACCTCTTGCTTGCCCTTCATCCGACACACATTGATGTCACTGGGATTGGAGCGCCAGGTCAGCTTCTGCCGACACAAAGAAAGTGGGGTGAGGTGAGTGTGGTCCTCAGCACCCCTCAGATCCCTCCTCTCAGCTGAGTTCCACCTCCCCTCCTGGAGCCCCGGTACTGGATGTCTTCCTCACCCTCTGGTACCGCAGCTCTGTGGATGTGGACGGTTCCAGCTCTACCTGGTACAGGTTGTCTCTATAGGAAGAGCATAGTCTGTGAGATTGGGGGACCCCACCACCGTCAGTCCAACCACAATACACATGGTGCCCATCGGGCGCCCACGCCGTCCCTGGCCCGATTTGCGGTTTCTGCCTTTGAAATCTATGCCATATCCACCCCTTTCTCACTCCCAGCACGCTGCCACCTCCTCCCGCCCCTAATCCTGACAGCTTGGTCACAGCCAGGGCTCAGTGCCAATCTGCCACCAGGAGGCGCCTGTGAGCCCCAAGTCCACTCCTTCGCCCGCAGCCTGTCACTCCCACTGCCAAGCCCCGAGTTCCCCTCTATCACTCTCTCTAGGCACCCAGTAAATTGTGCCCAGACATTGTCCCCAACTGTCATACCCGAGTCAACTGTAGGCTCTAATGCAGAATTCAGTGCCCTTAAAACCCAGACTTAAGGGTCTGGAGAGATGCCTCAGTGGTTAAGAGCACTGGCTGCTCTTCCAGAGGACCCGAGTTCAATTTCCAGCAACCACATGGCAGCTCACAACTGTCTGTAGCTCCAGTTCCAGGGGACCTGACACCCTCACATGCAGGCAAAACACCAACGCACATAAAATAAAAATAAGTAGCTGGGTGGTGGTGGCGCACGCCTTTAATTCCAGCACTTGGGAGGCAGAGGCAGACAGATCTCTGAGTTCGAGGTCAGCCTACAAAACGAGTGCCAGAACAGACAGGAGTACACAGAGAAACCTTGTCTTTAAAAAAAAAAATGACAGCAACAACAAAACCAAACAAAAATCTCAGGCTCAGGCGCAAGCGCCCTTCAGACAGCACTCGGTACCCAAATGCTGGCGTTTGCTCCGGTGAAATGGCTCGGGGTAAAGTCACTGGCTGCAAAGCCAATCCCTGGCCCGGAGCGGAGGGGAAGAGACCCACCCCCACAGGTCGTCCTCTGCACCCGTGCACCTTTACATAAACACACCACGTATGTCACACAAACACAAGCACAAAGTAAAATGTAAACCGGGTGATGGTGGCGCACGCCTTTTATCCCAGCACTCAAGAGGCAGAGGCAAGCGGATCTCTGTGAGTTCCAGGCCAGCCTGGTCTACAGAGCGAGTTCCAGGACAGCCAGGACTACCCAGAGAAACCCCGTCTCAAACAAACAAAACCACCCAGCATTCAGCACCCTTAAACTCAATGCTCAATAGACTTACAACTCAGTTCAGCACCCTTTAAACTCAGCATTCAGCACCACAGGTCGCACATTCCAGTCAGGTAGCAAGCCCATCACGCACCCCTTCAACTGTGCTGTCGCAGACTCCCAAACACTTGCATACCTGTCCCCGATGAACAGTGTCCTGTTAACGCGTAGCACCCGCTGGATGTTGAGGTCCTCGGCACCCTCCGCAGGGGTCAGACGACCAGGCCCGCTGCCCACGAACACGGGGTAGTGGCTCAGGTCTAGGGGAGGACATGAAAGGAGGACGCACTCGGAAACAAGATCCCACCCACCTGGGACCCCAACACTCCCCACCAGTCGATTTTCTAGACTCACAGTCCCTGGGGGCCACGCTGAGTGGAGGTGGTTCTTCCGGGAAGAGACCGTGAGCGACCCCCAGGAGCAGCAGCAGGAGCAGCAGCAGGGCTGGGCTGGGAGGGGGCGCTCGCGGGGTCCGCATGGCGAGGACCAGGTGGCCACAGGTGACACCTGCAAGTCAGGACTGGGGTGAGTGGCGCGGTATGCAGTTCCAGCAGCAGCCGGCAGGGGGCGCGCGAGCCCCTTCCTCTCAGACTAAAAGTAAAAACATTGATAATAATAACGACGCTCAGACGTTGTTTAATTAACAAGCGACTTTACGACCACATGTGAGTAAAAATCTCAGGAAATAGCTGCAAACGAAAATGCATTAGGTAATTAAAAATTAATCACGAGAATTACAATAATGGATATTATCTTAAAACATGCACTTTAGAATCCAATTTCAAAAAGCATTTAAAAATATCATTCAAATTAAAACACGAAAAGGCGTAGAGCCTGGCGTCGTTGCGCGGGCCTGTCATATCAACCCCGGAAAGACTGAGGCAGGAGCATCATTAGGTCTAGGCCGGCCTGGGCTTAAGAGCAAAACCCCATGATAAAACCAAATCGCCACAAACTTCAAACAAAGAGGGAAATGATTTTAAATGCAAAGGCTGAACAAAACACAAGAGAATTAAAAGCCCATGGTGCTTTATAAACCACAGCACAAGCGATGGAGTCCCGGAACATCCCACGCGACAGGGCCTGGAGTCCCTGGTGAACTTGACTTTCTGTTCCCTTGGGCCGCTTCCTCCTGCTTTCATCCATACTGAGGAATCCTGAGGTACTTGAGTTTACACAAGGGACCCCAGCCCTCCAAAACTGGGGATCCCGGGGCATGGCGGCACCTCCCTACCAGAAAGGGGTGCAGTCCAGGTCCCAGGCACCCCTCATGGGACTCTCAGCAGCTTTATCAATCTTCAGCCAACTCTGGGCCTCAGTTTCCTCATCCAGGCAGCAGAGATTTCTCCCAGCCCTCCCCCCTCCCCCCGCGATCTTGTGTCTTGGGGATCTGGAGCCCCAGTAGGTGGGGGCGATGGAGGGAACATCAGTCCCAGAACACAGGGTTCTAACGTTCAGGGCCAAAAAACAGGAAGACCTTGCGTGGCTTCCTCTCCCTGACCCTGGCTTCCAGGATTTGTGACTCAGAGGACGCGTGTCCTCTGACACGGGCCTACTTCCTCATGAGCTTCCTACAGGGCTCCTCCCTGCTCTGCCCCCCTCTACCCACCCTATGACCCCAGACTGCAGGAGGCTTACCTCAGCACTGTGGCCGCCCTGGCCCCTGGCTACCGTCCCAGCCCCTCACTGGGGATGCTAGGTGGGAGGCTCCACCCTGACCACGCCCCTAGCCCCTCACACCCCCAACCCCTCACTGGGGATTCTAGGAGAGAGCCCCACCCTGGGCACGCCCCCAGCCCCTCACTGGGGGATTCTAGGTCTGATTCCGTAGCTCTGGACTCAGAGTTCAGGGAACACAACCACAGGAGTCGCATTGGGGAGCTCTGTTTTCAACAAACGTCCCTGTCCCCCAAAATAAGATGGAATATTAAACATAATTTTTTTTGAGACTTGTTCTTACTATGTAGACCAGGCTGGCCTCAACCTCCCTGAGATCCACCCCTCAGCCCTGAATCTGGGTCGTCAAGGCAACACTATTGAATCCGGGTTCCAACCATTCTCTGACATGCTGCAGCCTCCTTGCACCCCACGGCCCCTCCACACCATCCAGGATGCCCCTCCCGGCTCCACTCAGCTCAGGGTCACCCATACTTGTGACACATTTTCCACTCATCCATGAAGTTCTTCAGCACACAGGAGCGAAGGACACTGTGGGTCTCTCCTCCAGGCTCCCACCACCTCCCTCAGACCTCAGCCCACTGTCCCCGGCCCCATCCTCCCTCCTCCCTCTCTGTGCTCCCTCCGCACTGCTCCTCCAACTGCGCTCTGCCCCATGCCAGGGCCTTTGCATAGGCTGAACCCCCTAGGTGCCCACGCGACTCTCCTACGGTCAGGTATACTGTGTGTGAATACATGATCACCACCGAGAGCTGTGCCCTGCTGCCTCAGTGTCCCCCAGTCCCCTGACATACACCCACGGTCACCCATCACCGAACCTGTCCTAGTATGAGTGACCACCCACACATGCTTCAAATGTGTCCCTGGGTGCACCCCCACCCCCGGCACCTGCCTGCATATCTCCCCCACGTGGCTTCCAGGGACTCTGGTTCATGTGACAGCCCACTCTCACTGGCTGTGTAGGGAAACTAAGGCCGGGCATGTGGGATGGGCAGGCCCAGTCAGAGGCCAAGGACAGTGCCTTCAGAGACACAACTACAAATGTCCCAGATGTCACAGTGAGCCTGGGGGCAGAGCACCCCCAGCTGGCAGTAGTCTCTGGCTGCCCAGTGGTCTTGGCTGACTCCCAACCCAAACTCCTCATCCCCACCCTCACCCAACCCCCCAATCCCACCCCCACCCCCCTCCCTCAGTTCACCCTACACCTCCTCACCCACCACCCCAAACTCCTCACCCCCTCACCCCTGCATCTCCATAAGCAAGTTCTAAATTTAGTTCCTCTTGATTTCAGGGGGACTGGGATGCTGTGGAAGGGTCCCCCCACCTTCCTGCACCCCCATTCCTCATGGCCACCAAGCAAGTAACATCTGGGCTCTCCAGACTCTGCCCCTCACCTGGCTGGGACTCTGACAGACCCTCAACTGACGGCAATCCCCTGCCTCCTCCTGCCTCCTGCTCCCCCAGTGGCACTGGCTTCCCCAGGGGGATCGGGTGACTGGCAGCAGCCAGAGCTGGCCTGGTCTGGTTACTGTCTCCCCTTACAGCTACCCCCAGCTGCTTCGTGCCCCACTTGGCAAAGGCGGAGGAGAGGACTCAACCTCGTCCCCTCAATTCGAACCCGCTTCCTGACTCCTCAGTACGGGGCCTCAGTTCCCTCACCCATGAGGCGAGGGGCAGCCAGATGACCCCACACCGTCTCCAGTAAGTTATCCAAGTGCATGTGAGTGGTGCACAATGGTTGCTTAGCTGTGTCCTCCCTCTGGGAAGTGAGGTCTGGCCTGGCAGCCACTGCTGTGTCCCCACAACACGAAGCCAGAATACAGTAGTTGCTCAATAAATACCAGGTGAATCAGTGCCCTGATAAGAGCATCCTGGCAGAGGCAAGCTCACTCCAGACTTTCTGAGCTGAGCACAGACTCTATACCAGCACGGTCAAGGGTCCAGCCGTGATCCTAATCACACATGTCCAGGCCTTGGCACTATGGCGGGTATACAGAAAGTGGTCAATAAAGGACATGCAAAGCCCCTCACAGGTGTGACCCCAGAGCTCAGAGAGGCTGCATCACTTGGCCTAGGTCACGCAGCACATCCCAGTGGACAGTGGGGCAGAGAGCAGAGTGAGGGAACCTGTGAGTCCACTCCCGATGGACACCTGAGATAAGCGCGGGACAGGCTCCAGGGCCTTGCAAGGACTGCTGGGAACAGGAAGTGAGGAAGACAGGCAGAAATGGGTCCCCGGGGAAGACCCTGGGGTCAGAGTAGACCAGAGGCCCCAAGTGACCACCCATGGTGGGAGTCAAAGCCAGGGTCACCCCAGGGTGACCCCGGGACCGCGGCACCCCAGTCCCAGCTTTGCGTCTTCCCAGCACCTGGGAGCCAGACCCTCTGAAGGGGTCCACACAAACACTTATGGAGACCCACTGTGTTCCCAGCTCACATGTGGAGACCTACTGTGTTTAGAGCCCTGTGGTGTGTCAGAGAATGTCTACCTCAGTTCCTAGAGTAGGGATTGCCAGGACTTTTCACCTGGGAGAAGACTAAAGCCCAGAGTGGGCAGAAGGAGCCAGAGATTGAACAGCCACAACTACTGCCCATGAGGACCTACCTAGGGGTGAAGATGTCCCCAGTTTCTGGGATCCCCAGTGTCTGTCCGTACTCCCCGCAGCCTGTACCATCTATCCTGCTCCCTTCTCCCTCTGCCCCAGTCACAGAGGCCCCTCCTCCATCACACCAGACTGCCTCATGCGACTGGTTCCCTTCTACAGCACCATCCCCTGCCCTGGGGCCTTTCCACAGCTGTGTTTCCCATCCTGGGCCTTTGCACTGTCAGCCCCGGCAGTCCAAGCCAGTCCAAGCGCTGTCATGGGGCTGAGGGCCACATGCTGGGAAGGGATCTCTGCTGCCTCTAGTGTGACTCTCAGAAAATATGTGACCACCTCCCGCCGGACTTCCACAAGAGCCAGCACAGCTCCAGCTGCAAGGCCCTTCCTTCTCCATGCACCTTCCCTGATCCACAATGCAGAATTCAACTTTCCCTAGCTTCAGTTGCTCCCTCCACTCCAGCTCCAACTGCACACAGTAGAGTGAGCCAGTATCTGCCTCAGTTTCCCCTCTCATGGTCTGGAAGAGTTCTGAGGAACAAACAGAAAAGCTGGGTGGTTGTCTGGGCAAGACAATGACCACAGTATGCAGGGGCCACTGGGAATGTTTGTTGACTGACTGAATGACTTCCCTAATAACTCAAGGTACCTCTAGAAGGAAGTTCCTTGGGACTGAGCCAAGTGCATCCTGGGAAATCAGGTCTTCAGCCCATCCAGCCTGCATCTCACCTGAGTTAAGAGTTACCCACCCACCACGACTGTGTCAGCCCCTCGGCTCCCAGCGACCCTGAGATCTCGCCATGCCCCCCCCCCGTTTCTTAACAATCCCACGTGGCCCCGGGAATGATGCTCCCACTTCACAAAGTTCAGGCACCCTGGAAGTTCTCCCACTCCCCAGCTCAGTCCTCCCAACTGCCCCTCCAGGGCCACACCCAGGGTCAGCTCGGGATACCAGCCTTCCCTGGAGGCGCCGGTCACCTTTCCGTCCGGCTCACCTGTCCGCAGTTTGACGTCACCTCTTCCAAGGGCAGCCACCCGCCTGCCCTCTGCCACAGACAGACAGACAGATGGACGGGGTCGGGGGGCGGGGGAGGACTGGAAGCCCCAGAGGATCTGAGGCTCCGGGAAACGCAGTGGGACAAGAAGCAGGCAGAGCTAGTCGCACAGGAGGGCGCACAGAGATTGACCTCCTGTCCCAGGACACACAGCGAAGCTAAAGGTTCAAACCGACTTCCCTCCAGGGCCCAAGACATCCAGGGCCACCTCGGAAGAGAGGAACACGAGAGCGCTCGGTTTCCAGTGGATAAAGAGGGCGGGCTCCCTCACTTGCTGCCTGAGAAACCCAGGGCCCCACAGAACAAGGCGGTCCCAGTGGGCGTTCAGTGCCTCAATTTCCCCCACTTCCTTTTGGCCCCCAGGCTCCCAGCTACTCAGTCTGAGGCTCCCCAGAAGAGAACACTCCACTCTGCCAGCTAGTAGGTCAGGTGGCATCAGGCCCTCCCAGGTCCAGGCCTTGAACCCCAGACCTCCCCACCTCTAACCTCTCAATAACCTGAAAGCAATCGTGCAACCTGAAAACCTGCCAGAAAACTCGAATCCAGGGGCCGAGAAAGGGGACCAGGCAGAAGCAGCCTGGCCAGGCCCTCCTGTCATTCTGTCCTCAGAGCATCTTCCAGCCCAGAGCTTTCTGGGCTGCAATATTGGGGTTCCCAACTCTGTTACATTCAGCTTGGGGTGGGGAGTGTCCAGAGCCTAAAAGAATCTGGGGGTGACACAGACCTCAGGCAGGTGACAGAACCTGGGGGGGGAGACGACACAGATCTCAGGTGGGGATGAAACACACACAGATCTCAGGCAGAGTGACAGCGACCTGGGAAGCTCAGTGACACAGACCTGAGGGAGCAGGCACACGGACCTCATGGGGACGCACAGAGATCTCAAACGTTGGTGACACAGAACAGACCTCAGGCGGGGGTGACACAGACCTCAGGTGGGGGTGACAGACCCCTAGCTGAGAGAAACTGGGATCCGTGAGTCCCTCCTGACCTCAGAGCTGTCGCAGGCCTAGAATTCGCCATCTGAGGCCGAGGTGGGGGTTCGGCCTGGCAGCGGCTCTGGGGAGGCGCCCCAAAGTCGGCGGTGGAGAGCAGGATGGGGCACGTGACCCCCGCCCCAGGGACCAATCAGCGCCGCGGTCGGCTGGGGGGCCACGGTGGCACCCACCCTGTGCGGCTGCTAGAGATGCTCCTTTGTCCCATTGTCGGGCTTTGGGGGGCCTTGGCCGCCCCCCTCAGGGCCCCGCTGCAGCGGGGGCGTTGGCCGCGGTCTGTGTACCCCCCCGCGACTCCAGCTGCGAGGCGGGAGGGGACCGGCAGGTTCCCGAGAGCTCGGGGAGCAGCCGGTGCACGGGGCCGCGTGGGGACCCACGGGAGGTCGCGGCTGTGTGTCCCGCCCCCTCCCCCACCCCCACCCGCAGGCCGTCGCCTCAACAATTCAAAGCCACTGTCTCTGCCCCGACGCGACGAGCCCCGGCCTTGGCTGCAATCCCCGCCCGCTGCGCAGCCCGTTAGCCCCGCCCAGGGCGCTGGAGCCGCGACCGCACGCGGGGGCCCGGGCCAGTGTCGCTGCACGAGGCGCCCGCGGCCTGTGAGCGCCCGGTGCGTGAGTCCCCAGTGCATCTGTCTCCGCATCTGTCCCCGCGTCCGTCCCCGTGTCCGTCCCCGCATCTGTCCCCGCTGCATCTGTCCCCGCAGCATCTGTCCAAGGTGCGTCCCCGCGTCGGTCGCCGCGTCTGTCCCCGCGTCCGTTCCCGCTCTCACCTCGCAGAGCAGGCCGAGCACTTGCCCGGCTCGGCCCCGGCCCCGTAGCGTCTCAGCCCGGGCTCCCACGCGCGGGCGGCTCCCGCGGGGGCGCAGCGCGGTGTCCGGGCCGGGGCCGCATCTCCGCCGCCGCCGCTGCGACTCCCGGCTCCGCCACCTCCGCCCCCAGCGCCCGAGCCCGGAGCCCCGCAAAACCCGGCGCGGATCGACGCGGAGCGGAACGCGGTCGGGGGGGGTGCCTCGGCCTTCCCCGGCCTCAGTTTCCCTCTATGCTTCTCACCTTTCACCGCGGGAGTGACGCTGAAGGCCACGGGATCCCGTACTGAGCGGGGTATCTCCAGCATACAGTATACATAGACGCTTTGCTATTGTATGTTTTACATACAACACATACAATTATTACGACCCTTCCCCCACTTATTCCCCCCCACCCCGTCCACAAGTTAGGTCCCACGGCCGCTGTGGCTCATGACATCATTGAGTCAACCAGCAGGATTTCTTTTACTTATTTATATTGTTTGACTGAGTAAGGCGGGCTCGCCTATGGAGTCCAGGCTAGCCCGGACTAAAGGCCTGCGCCATCACGCCCACCCGCAACACTCACTGTCTGAGGGACATTGGACAGCAAGACATCTCTTTCCATGCTTCAGTTTCCCTCTGTCGGAAGCCATCCTCATCTCAGACGTGACCTAATCCTGAATGCAAACCTCTCTCCCACAGAGCTAGGGGCCACTTTACCTCTGGACACCCAGTATACAGAAAACACTCTTTCACTGTTGTATGGAGTAAATCCTGCACACACCGCAGCTGGGCACCCCCGTCCCACCCAGCTGAGGACTCCAACCCGAGGGACTGTGGGCTGTCTGGGAACAGCCCGGGTGTTAGGATTTGAACTCTGACCCTAGGTTACATGGAGATCTGGACGTCCTGAGGGGTTGGGCAGGCTCCCTGTGGTCCCCAGGCTGAGACCTCACTGCGACCTATGCACCCTCTTTGCTGTCCCCAGAAAATCAGTCAGGACACAGTTTCTGTAGAGAAACTGAGGCCTGCGAGGCAGGGGACAGGGACAGATCTGGGTCTACTCCTTGACCTATAATCCGTTCATCCGACAAACACTGAGTGCCAACTGTCTGTGTCCTTGGTCCCGGAGGCCTGCCAAGGTGACCAATGGCTGCAGAAACCCAAGGGCTCTGTGACCGCCTGGGGCGGGGGGGGCACGGGGAAGTTGTCAGGGCACGGTGCAGTGCGGGGAAGGCCTGTCCCCAGGGAGACCTGTCTGAACAAAGGCCCATGGTCATGAATGCCGCCTCTTTCACAGACAGGACAGGGAGGTCAAGTGGCCCTCCCCCACCGGCTCCGGCCGGTCTCGGCGCTGACCTGATGGCCATGGGGAGTCAGGGAGGAGGGACCTCGCCTCCAGAGCCAGCAACAGCAACCCTTCCCTCAGCTGTGGAGCAGACCCCGCCCCCTGGGCCTCAGTTTCCCCAGCCTAGGCAGCGCTGCGCTCCCGCCCTACTCCGGGCTCAGAGATTCCAGTGCGGATTTTGGGGACGCCCGAGGCTGCCGACACCTTCTTTCTAGCTTTCCTG
This sequence comes from Ondatra zibethicus, assembly GCA_004026605.1. Lineage (NCBI taxonomy): Eukaryota > Metazoa > Chordata > Mammalia > Rodentia > Cricetidae > Ondatra > Ondatra zibethicus. The sequence goes on along the minus strand of PVIU01027300.1, from coordinate 8,214 downwards.
GTTGCGGCCCAGGGGTGCGAGGGGGTCCGGAGAGACCCTAAGAGGGACAGTCGGCCTCGGAGACACTGAATCGGAAGGCTGAGTCCAGGGATTACGAGGACCCGCTCCGAACTCCGCGCGCCCCCGCTCTCTCCTCTCCTCCCCAGTTTGCTGTGTGACGCCAGGCAGCTCCCTGACCCTCTCTGGGTCCATATGGAGCTGGACAACCAACTTGCAACGGACCACCTGGGTTCCTATCCAGGCAGTCCCCTGCCTCAGTTTCCCCCTCTATGAGAGGCACAGTTGGAGCCCAAGCTTGGGGTGGTGGGAGGGTCATAGTTGCTCCACCGCACTCGGTGTCACCCCGGATCCGGGCTGTGACCAGGGAATCCCCCCGGGGCTATTCAAAGGGCAGCTGCGATTGGCTGAGGCCTCTCGTGACGTCAGGCCCTCCCTGACGCCCCCTCCCCCAAGAGGCACGTGGGGGGCGACGGCCGTGGGGGAGGGGCTCGGGTCGGGCAGATTGGGGTGTCCCCCCCCCCAGCCTGAGGTAGCAGCTGAGAGGCGCAGACGCGAGTGTGCGCGTCCTTCAGTCCCCTCGGCCCCCCCACCCGGGGCTGCAGCTGCTCGGGCGACAGATGCACCGCTCAGTCCTCCCAGCTGGTCCCAGAACTCACGCGGCCCGGGTGGGGGAGGGTTGCGGCGGGTTCTGACCCTTCCTTGCCCCTGTCCTTTGACCCCTGGGACTGGGGTCCTCTCGGGGACCCTCCCTAAACTCCAGGCTCTCCCTGGGCTTCTTTCAGTATTGGGTGACCGGTTTGGGGGGGGCATGCTAGGCCACCAGCAACCTCAGGAAAGGCACAAAACACGGCCAACAAATAACAAGACAATCCCCCTGGGGTGTACAGAGCCCTGATGAAGACAGGGGACCTGTATTAGGCACCTGCTGCATGCAGCTCCAGGAACCCCCGAGTGCAGCTATTGCTACGCCCTGCGTGAGGGAACTGAGGCCCGGACCCTGGGGTGCGGGTTCGAACCCTGTCTGTTGAGAGTAGTGTTCTTGGGGCTGGCCCTCTCTGTACCCCTTCTTCCCTGCAGACCCAGCTCCTGTCCCCCTCTCCTCTCCCCTCTGCTGGGCCACCCAGGTCTGTCCCCACCCAAGGGTGAGGCCCAGGTCTACCCTGCCCCTTGCTGAGCCCCGGGGTCTGTCATGTGTCCTGGTAAACAGGAGGTGAGTTATGAATGCTGTCAGGACCTGCCTCCTTGCATTGAGGGGGAAACTGAGGCCCAGCTGGCTCTGGAGTGAACTCCAAACCTCGGACTTTCCCCACCATTAAAGCAAAGCAACTAAGGGGACCTTCTTGCCAAAAACCGGGGAGAGGTATCCAGTGAGACAACGATTTCAGGAGCGCCTACTGTGTGCACATGTGAATAACGCTGAGATGCATCTTATTGAGCACCTACGGTGTACACCGCAGCCCAGGTGCTTTGTTCCCTCTGATAACCACAAGACACTGACCAAATGTCCGCAGTGTGCACGGTAACCCAGCTACTTTGTGGATTTGGATAGCCTTGTGTGCACCTCTTGAACTACTACTGTGGCACCACAGCTCAGGCTTTTGCACACTGGGGTGATTTATTCTGGAGCCCCTACTGTAAATGTGGCACAAAACCCTGGGTGCTTTGTACAGTTGTAACTGGGCAGGATTCAAACCCAGGACAGAGGCCCTGGTTGGTCTGAGTCTTCCCCTGGTTCGGAGGAAGGATGTGTGTGAGGCCGGGCTGTGTGGAGCCAGAACTGCCCTGCCAGAGCCCCAAGACCCTCTTTCTCCTCCCCCCCATATCTCTTCACCCCAGTCCCCCCCCCCAGCACCTCAGCAGAGCTCTCCAGAAGAAAGTGATCACTGCATTTCCTACTCTAACCAGCAAAGTCCCCAGAAAGGCCTAGTACTGCCCTGGGTGGTCCTCACCCTCCAGGCCGTCATTTGCATATGCAAATGACGCCAGAGGCTTTCTGGTCCCCAGTTCTGAAAAGGGAGAGGGACATCCTGATAAAGCCACCCTCAAACTCTTCCGGACCCATCTTCGCTCTGGGAAGGACAATCACTGCTATTCGTGTGCGGAGACAGAGTGGTTAGAAGCAAGCAAGGTAGAGTCTGCAGCTCACAGGCAGAGACTGCCATCCAAACTCAGCCTTTGCCTCCAGGGGGCTGATTGACAAGAAGTCACTGCTGAAGATGCCCAGCATACAGTAGGTGCTCAATTTTAGATTCAGTTTTCTACCTCTGTATTTCTCTGAGGCTCAACCCCAGAAATATTACATAGTCAGGAAAAACACGGATGCTGACATGACCCTGACACAAATGGCAGGATCCTGTTCCCTGGGAGTCCTGGAGTCAGAGCCCTGGAGACAGAGGGAGGGGCTAGCAGATGTGGGGAAATGGAAAGTTCTGGAGATGGTGGTAGGGACTGCCACACAGGTGTGGATGAGCCAGGCGCTGAGAAGTTAGTAACCGGGTAAAATGCGTGTGATGGATGGGGGGGCTGCTTTGAACAGGGTGCAGGTGCTAATGACCTCACCGTGTCACATCTGCCACCAGGCTCGCGTGGGTCACACTGACATCAGCATGTGTCGGGCGCTGGTGGCTCTGTGCTCGGGCTCACATACCTCCGCAAACCCCACTTATCAGCTAACTTGAGTGTGCACCTACTGTGTGCTGGGCACATGCTGTTCCGGCAGAGCTCAGGCACCATCTGTTCCATGCACATTTATTGAGCACCTTCTGGATGCAGCAGAGGACGCAGGGCCAAGATCTCCAGCTTCAAGGTCCTGACATTCCAGGGAGACGGACACGAGGAACCAAGAGGTCCTTCCTGGGCTGTGTGGCAGAGTGGGGAGGAGGAGGAAGAGGGATGGGCAGGGAGGGGCAGGGTGGACAGATTTTAGATGGTCCCAGCAGGTCACATTGAGGGAATAAATAAGCAGAGACCAATAAGAACTGGAAGTGACTGAGACAGGGTGCAACTGTGCAAAGGCCTGGGGCATGAGGAGCCTGTGACTGGCTCACAGGAGGTGCTACTCTCTCATCCCTCCCCGTCTTCACCATCCAGAACCACAGGTGGGTCAGGATCCAGAACCTCAAGAAAGACCTGACCTCACATTGCAGTCTCGTGGCCCTGGGCCGGCCTGGGCCAGGTCTAGAGGGATTTAGCACACACTAGGAACAGGTGGGGTACGAAGTTACACTGGGCACAGTGGGGTACCCCTCCGCCCTGGGCTGCTGGAGTCTGGAGAGTCACCCCACTGTGGCAGATCCTGGACTTATAGGAATAAGGGAGAGAAGCTGGAATCCTCAACACACGCACAGTCAGGCAAGTCCCCAGGGCCCTCAGCCTGCTGCAGACTGAGGCCTGGAAGGCTTGGGTTCCCTAGGCACGTGAGTGTGCCCCCAAACACGTATGGCTAATTTGCATTAAACTGGCATAATTAGCATATTTCTTACACGTGTCCACAGAGCGTGGCAAGCAGTTCCCACGGAGGGGGAGGAGCCTACATGCCAACCCGAGTCTGCAGGTGGGAAAACTGAGGCTCATGATAGGGAGAAAGACTAGTAAGGATCACTCCTTCTGGAGAGTACTGCAGCCTCTGTGGCATCTCTGAGGAGGTGACATTTGAGAATAAAGTCTAAAGAAACCCCTGGGGAGGGGGAGGTTATTCCAGGCAGAAGGTAACACAAAGGCCTGGGGCCAGGGGAGGAGGTTGTGCAAAGGCCCCGGGGCAGGGGACCACTGGGGCAGGGGACAGGGCTGTGTAAAGGTGAGAGAGGATTTCAGAGAACTGAAGTTTTTTGTCCTCACAGGTGGCCAGCGGGAGGAGGAAAAAGCAGAGGGGGAAACTGAGCCACTGCCCATCACCTGCTTCGCAGCAGGGATCCCTGGGGCAGGGGTGTGGAGCTGGGAGCCCAGGAGCCTGGAGGGGGGAGTCAGCTCCTCCGCGTTGTATTTATAGATTCCGTTTGATGTCCCCACCGTTCAGGGCTGACCTGGTTCTCGGCAGCTGCAGGAAGAAGGGAAGGAGGAAGGTTCTGGAAGCTACTGCTCAGAGGAGAGGAGGAGACAAGACAGGGAGGGAGGCTGGGAGCACCCAAGGGAGGGGCGTGGGATCAGCCTCGGTTTCCCCCTGGGCAGTATGATTTCGGCACACTATTTTTTCTGTTTGTTTGGTTCTTTTTTTTTTTTTTTTTTTGGTTTTTTGAGACTGGGTTTCTCTATAGCTTTGGAGCCTGTCCTGGAACTAACTCTTGTATACCAGGCATACCAGGCTGGCCTCGAACTCACAGAGATCCGTCTGCCTCTGCGTCCCGAGTGTGCGCCACCACTATTGTTTGGTTCTTTGAGACAGGGTTTCACTGTGTAGACTAGCCAGGGATGTCCTGGAATTCACAGTGTAGACCACACTGTTCTTGAACTCGGAGATCCTCCTGCCTCTGCCTCCTGAGGGTCGGGTTAAAGGCCTGTGCTACAGCCGCATTTTAATGAGGTTCTTGTGCATGTGCCGCCGTGAGTGGCCACCAGGAGACATGTCTGTCCAGGAGTCATTTGCCTCCTTCCCAGTGGGCTGAACTCAGGTCTGGGACTTCTTGGCAAGTGCCCTCACCAGCCCTGACATAGATTCTTTTTTTTTTTTTTTTTTTCGAGACAGGGTTTCTCTGTGGTTTTGGAGCCTGTCCTGGAACTAGCTCTTGTAGACCAGACTGGCCTCGAACTCACAGAGATCCGCCTGCCTCTGCCTCCCGAGTGCTGGGATTAAAGGCGTGCGCCACCACCGCGCCAGCCCTGATACAGATTCTAACACAGGATTAACCCCAGGCTGGACTCTGCTTCCACATGGCATGGAAGGGGACCCCGAGCCTTACACACATACAGGCTGGGCGACTGCTCTGCCTACTGTGCCCCACTTCTGCCCTTAGCTTTGCATCTTAGCCTAGATTTTAGGGCTGTGACATCAGCCTTTGACGTCATCAGAAAGGATCACATCACCACCAGGAAGCTTTTGTTGCCCCCAGCAGCCCCTGAAGTGCTGTGTGACCTTGGGTCAATTGACCTCACTCGCTCTCAGTAGGTGATTCAGGCCTTGGGTTCCCAGCACCGGGGAGGTGGGGGCAGAGGGAAGGTCCTGTCCCTGTGCGCAGTTGAGAAAAGCTCAGCTTCAAAGAAGGATTTTATAGGGGAATCAGGGAACCTCTCACCCCATCCTTGCCTGTCATTGATGACACACGTTTGCTAGTATAATGTGGGCAACCAGAGAGGTCGAGTCCATTTCTCAGGGCCACACAGCCAGGAAGGCCTAAAAGCTAGGAGCTCAATCAAGCCAGGTCCCGCGAGCTTGCAGGAATGAAGTTGGGCACTCTGTGGGGTCAAGTGGCCGGCGTCGGGCCTCTGAGGACCTGGCTGGCGCCAGGCTCCAGGGTTAAGCCCTATGGCAGCTGAACTTCCGTGGACTTGTAACTCCCAAATCCCTGGAAGTGCAGCACCAGGTGTTCCGGAACAGTCTCAGGCTTGACAGGCCGCCGCACACAGGGAGGGACAGCTGCTGGGTAGGGCGGCCCCAGGGAGGGGGCACTGCAGGCGAAACGCTGGCCAGAAAACCAGGCCACAAGCCCCCTAGAACACCTGCCCCCAGACTCCTTGTCCCTAGTCACCCCTAGAAAGTCAGTTCTGGTGTCAACATTTGGAGAGCATTTATAGAGCACCTAATGTATGCCTGGTATCCAGCAGAGCCCACCCTTTCCTAATGCGTCATGGGTGAGAGTGTGTGTGTGTCTGTGTGAGGACAGCCTCCATGTCATCAGGAGCGACACCCCTTGGCTTGGGACTCACCATGTAGGCCAGGCTGGGTTTCGAGCCCCGACCTGTCTGTCTCTATTCTCCCCCCCCCCCCCAAGCACTGGGATTCCAGGCCCTACTGCACTCAGGCTGTGTTCCGGGACTAGGACTGGGGTTCTCAGGCTTGCACCGCCCTTTACCAGCAGAGCCACCTCCCTAGCTCCCCGTGAACACTTCTGCTGTGCTGAACCCCCATTTGCGCGCGGAGCTAAGGCCTAGAGAACGCAAACAGCAAAGTCAGAACAGAGCTGGGCTTCTCCTGCCCCAGGGCCTTCCCACTTCCGTTCTTTGCAGGTCCCTGACGCTTTGAGCCCTCAGGTTAGGTAGGAAGATTTGTGGGGCCCACCAGCTCCCCTCATGCTGTTCCTGTTCTCCCAAGTCCCATATCCTCCATCCCCATCAAGAGGCACAGACATCTGAAGTGACCTCCCAAGTGACCGTAAGGAGCTTGGGATGAGGACAAGGGGTCCCTGAAGAGGTTGGCTGGGTCATGCACTGCTCCGCAGAAGCAATGTTGTAGGGGCTCCCCAAAGCTTTGACTGTTCACGCCACAAAGCAGTCACCTGCTGAACGGTGATGTGGGAGGGGCCTCCGCAAGAGGCGGGTCCGTTAAAAGAGGCATAGTCCGTGAGGGGCACAGAAGGAGGAACTTCTTGGAGGCCTGCCCGGGAAGGGGTTCTGAGGAGGGGTGGCGGTGGGGGTGGAGTGGGGCTCCTCAGAGATCGCTGGAGAGAAGACCGGAGCGAGGGCTGCCGGGCTGGGAACTCGCGGTGGTAGCGGACCACGTCACCCCGCGCTGTAACCACGTCCCAGGCCTCAGGGTCTCCCCAGCCCGTGCCTCTCTCCACTGTGCAGGTCAGCTGCGGCCGTATTTACAGTGTGTGTCCCTTCCGATCACCGGGAACCCACCGCACCTGTCCCCGCACGCGAGGTGGGGGGAGGAACGGCCGGGCTCCTCCCGCCCCTCCTCCCTCGCTCACCAGCCCTGGGACCTTTCCCAGGCCCCCGGAGGCCCCCTAGTGTCGCCAGTCCCCCCCCCCACTTCCGGACCTAACACATTGTTCCCAACCCGGGGTCCCGGAGTCTGGGCGGGGTGGGGGCTGCAGCCTGTGGTGGGGGCTGCCGGCTGCTCGCGGTCTCTGGGCAACGCTGGCTCGCAACGAGCCGGCACACAGAGACTGCGCTGTTCCTGGGAGGGGACAGAAAGCTGGAGGAGGTGACGGGGTGACAGCCTGGGAGGGGTATCTCATGCAGGGGTGCCAGAGTAGGGTCTGAGTGCTCCAGGTTGTGGATAGGTTGGTGATGAGGCCATAGGAATCCTCCCCCATGCCCAGCTGTCCCCATTGAGTCCCTAGCTCTGACAACTTCCTGTCCTCCAGGCCAGCCTTGTCTCAGCACCACTGCCAAGCAGTCTGTATCTCGACCCATTTCACGGATCTGAAAAGCAAGGCCTAGGAATGGTGGCACACACCCATCATCCCAGCTTTCAGGGGACAGGGGCAAGAGTGTTGAGTCAAAAGTCACCCTGGGCTGGGTTGCATGCATATTGAAGGAGTAAGAGGCCACATTTTGGGGACTCCGGCTAGACACTGACCTCTGCTGCTATATCATGGGGGTTATACAATCACCCCTGAGCCTAGGTTTCCTCTGGTATAACAGGAGCTATGGTTCCCACAGGAAGTGCAGTCAGGAAAGTCAGGTTAGCTGGGGCAGACTCTGAGTAGGGCGTTTACACTCTGTGCCCACAAAACCCTGGGTTCCATTCCCCAGCTTCATGGACAGGCATGGTGACACAGGCCTATCATCCCAGCACTCTGGAGACAAAGGCAGGAGAATTGGGAGTTCAAGGTCACCCCTAGCTGCAGAGTGAGTTGAGGCCACCCTGAACTTCCTGAGATTGTCTGAGAAAGCCATAGAAATATAGAGGACACTAGGGTGAAGACTCTGGTGTCTCAGCTGACAGCTGGCCAGGCTGGATGGATTCTCTGCCTCAGTTTCCCTGTCATTAAAATGCATGCTAGAACTGTCCCTGTTTGAACAGGCCATGGTGGTGACAGAGGAGCCATGCCTCCAGCTGCTCTCCCCAGGCAGAGCGGCCTTCCCAAAGCCACCTGTTTGTTCCACTCTTGTCAAAGGGGCCCTGCTCACTGGGCACCCAGAGGCTCTGAGGACCCCGTGCCTCAAGACTCAGTAAGGACTCAGTGTAATGACATCTGCTTGACCACCTCCTTCCTGAGAATGGCACAGTGGGCCCCTTACCTGCCCCATCTCTTGAGTCCTCACTGCATGGACCACTACAGAAACCAGCGATGGGGTTCCAGACCCATTGGTCAAATACCAAAAAACAAT
>PVIU01027299.1:0-20689 GCA_004026605.1 Ondatra zibethicus | reverse complement strand
GGGAGATTCCTGGGGTTCCAATGCCCCACAGAGGAAAGGGCAATCTTGCAGGGGCGGGGTGCAGGGTCTTGTTGATCAAAGAGGCCTGCAGGGACCTTACCACCAGGCTTGCACAACCTTACCAGTGTGAGCCGCCTCCGATGTCAGCACAGGAAGAGAGAGTGCTGGGGTACCAAAGCCCCACTGAGGAAAGGGTAATCTTGCGGGAGGGAGGGAGGGTTCAGGGTCCTGTGGAACAAAGAAGCCCGCCTGGACCTTACCGGTGTGCACCACCGATCTCAGTGCAGGAAGAGAGAGATCCCAGAGAATTCTTTTTGAAGATAGGGACTTGGATAAAGTGATGACTTCAGGGAAGAAAGTTGGAAGGGAAAGATCCATGTGATCCATGGGAGAGATGAGGGCAGGAGGGAAAGGGATGTTGTACCAGGCAGCCTTCTACAGAACTGGGGATAAGACTGGAGGATTGGATTTGAAGGAACTGAGGAAGAAGTGAAGATCTGCAATTAGCCTACACACTTTCCTGCCAGGACTGGCCTGCAGGTCCCCAGGGAATGCCTACTGAATGTGGGGACAGAGATAAAGCGATGAGTGAGAGGAGAAGGTCGATGTGATCTATAGAAGGCATTAGAGAGGAGTATGTGGCCAGAGCTAATGGTGTGCTATGGGGCTAAGAATAAGCCTAGGAGTTTCCTTGGAGGAAAGGCAGGAAAGGTAAAGATCTGTAGTTTCCCTACCTGATTCCCTGGTCAGATTAAACATTCTCCTTTTCAATCTCTGTTGTCAACCCAGTACTAGAGTCAAATAATGTGCTTTGGTCAGAAATTTCTTACTGAATAATAATAATAACAACAAATAATCATTTGTTCATTTTTATCTTATGCATTTTCTACTTGTACATTATAATTTGTTTTCCTAATATGCTTTTTACTTACTTTTATTTTGTGTGTATGAGTGTTTTGTCTTTAGATAAGCAAATGTAGTACTTGCCTGCCTGGTACCTGTGAAGAGCAGAAGAGGGTAATGGATTATCTGGAAATAAAGTTACAGATCGTTGTGAGGCCCCATGTGGGTCCTGGGAACCAAATCCATGTCCTTTGCAAAAGCAGAGAGACAGCCACATCTCCAGCCCCAAAGAATTTTCTTCTGGGGATTACTCTTGAAGATAAAATTAAATCATATGGTAAAATATGAAATTGAAATTGTTTTTTAAATGTACATTTTAACACCAATATTGTCAACTGGCTCACATTAATGCAAATATCAAAGTATGAGAATAAATGAAAGAAAAAAATTAAAAGTTTATGAGCCATGAAGTTAACTTCGGGGTTAGCCAACTTAAGGCCTGCATCATCTTAGAGTCAGCCAGGCCTTCCCACCTGTGATGATTGATAGGGCACAGCAGTGACTTCCCAGTGCGCCTCTCACCTGGCTTTCACCAGCCTCTAATTCTGCCATCTGTTTGTTGTTTTCCAAAGAAGTAACATGCTTCACAATAATTCAGGAAATTAACATGATGAAAATTACAGAATTATTTTCTCAACTTAAGAAATTCCATATCCTTAGGTGCTAAACTGTATTATCAGAAGTAACAGGAACGACCGTCTGCCATAGTTCAGAAAAGAAAGCTGATGGTGCAAGATCTGTGTTAAGCTATCTTTAGTCCTTTGAGAAGTCTTAACATTTTCATAATTTCCATGAATTATTTTTGTACATATGCTTAATATTGTAGAGGAAACAACATCATGTTTATATTCTATCATAGTATTGATTGTTGGTCTTATTTCCAAATTTATCTACTTTGTCCAACCATAAAAACAGAAAAATTATCAAATACATAGGAAAACACATAAATGAAAAATGTTATACTAAGCAAGTTGGGCTGAGTACAAAATGATAAATATTTCATCTTCTTTCCCATGTTTGGATCTTAGTTTCTTTGTTTTAATACATGCATATTTATGAGGAAGTGAGTGTGGGTAGAGGCCAGAAAGTTAGAAAGGGTTTCATGAGAGAGTTAAAACGAGGTTTTAAGAAGGGAATGGTAAGGAACTAGAGCACATGTAACATGAACTTGGAAAGGGGAATACTGGGGTGGAAGGTTACAGAGCAAGGAGAAAGGAGTCAAGAAGACAGTGGGCGAGAGGTGAACCAGGAGATAGAGGATTAACCCAAACTCGGCACATATGAAAATGCTTTTTAAAAAAAGCCTGCTACTTTATATACTAACTAGAAAATAAATGAAAGAAGTAACAGCTATTGAAAGCTATTGAGTTTATAATAAGAGATTCTGCTGTAAGTTGAATAGCTAAACATATAAGGCTCAATGTTGTATAATTGGTTTCTTTCTCCACACCTAGTCCACTCAGTGTTGTTCACTTTGTTTCCTCGTAATTCTTCTGAAACATTGGGGCCTTCATAATGGCCAAAAGGGAATAATCTATTGGGGTCATTTTTCTGAGAGTCCTGTTAACCATACTTTCTCTACTGAGACTAAATTTCATCCTGTTTTCTTTCTATTCTTTCCTCTGTCAATTCACTTCTTCTTCCTACCTATTTAAGTGTTGGTATTAATATTGTCTCATGATTCTGCTTCCAGATCTGTCTTCATAGCTTCTTCCTCAGATAATCCATCAAGACATATAAAATCCATACTGGGGGGATCTGAGTTGTCAGCCTAGATAGAAACTGTTACATGCATTAGAACCATTTTTCCTTCAAATCACTCAAATACCACTTGCATAGTGAAAAACTTACAACTTTATATTTCCTATGTCTAATCTGTCACAGAATTTTGCCTAATAAAATTCCTTGATCTTTTAGGGATTGTATTTTTCTTCACTCCTGCTAACCCTGCTTTCATTCCAGTCTTCTCTATTAAGCCTACAAAGATAAAATAACACTACAGCTAATTCCCATGAGTTCAGCCTTTAGCCCTCAAATGAAGCATTACACCTTGTCTTTCTCAGTTGCTGATGAAACTGCATTGAATTCATTACCATAACTCATTACCTTAGGGAATTGACATTCAGATATACAAAAAGTCATTGATCATCTCTCAAGATCCTTTTTGGTTTTAGGTTTGAGTCTTTCTCCACATTTGTCTTTCCTCTGCTTACATGCATCTGCCTTAAGTAGACCTTGAGTATGTCATGCTCTCTTGCCTTGCACTTTGGCACATACTCTTAATTCTGCCTCTAATACTCTTTACCCATTTCTCTTCTTGATTGACATATTCTGTCTCAGGACACTATTCAGGTCATATTTCCCCAGGAACCTTTCCTCGAAACCCCCACTATACCACAGATATAACTATTATAGGCTTTTTGGGACTGCTAAATGGTGCCTGGCTTGTTTACTCACTTCTTGAGGGTAGGAACCATGCATCTGTCCCTTCAATCCCAATTCCAAAGTCAGTTTCTGACAAATTATTGATACTAATCACTTCATAAATTAGTTGAACCTACTTTTATTAGGTGACCTCACTGTCAACCCCCCACTTTGTGTACTTAGATCTGAACTCTCCTTACACTTCCATATTTTCATCCAACAGATGTACATATCTACTTTAACTTGCCATTGTCACTTCAAGACTCAAACATCTAAAAATACATTTGTCATCTTCGCTCTGAAATGAGCTCTCTGTCATTTCTACTTCTATTCCTGGAATCAACATTCTATCAATCAAGCCTCCTCCATGCCTTCATGTCACCCACAACTGCTTTCAGGATTCACCTTGTGTATCAAGTCTATATCCAAATCCAGTGGCTTTTCCTTCATGCTGCTTATTCCTCCCCTGTCCATCCCTAAAACCTCTATTCTAGCCATCTACACTAGTCCTGAAATGTTTTTGCTAATTTCTTCTCAATCCTTTGTGCATATGAAAATCTTGGAAGTTCTTCCTAAAGGGTGACTTTTATCTCTTTGGGACTTTTGTAAAAACAGCCAATCTCTGTTCTCTAAAGAATTAAGTGAAACCTATATCTATGTTTTGTTCCCTGTATATGGCACCTGCAATAACAATGAGCCCTTGAGGTCTTCTATACCAAAAGAAACCAGTTTATGCACCGAGTCTGTCACTATCACTTGGAGAGTTTCCTTTTAGATAGTTCTGCAGGTCTGGATAGTATGTGCTGAGAAATGTCCTGCCTAAATACTCTTATAACTCCTCTGTTTCTGCTCCATTTTCAGAAAGCATACTTATCATTTTAGTCTTGCTTTTACATAATCATAACCCGTGAATCAAAACAAAGCTTGTAAGATAGGCAGGGGGAATCCTCAGGGTATCTAGTGGATATGATCTATGGATGTGTATAAGAAAGCTACCTACTGTCTAGGAAAAACCCATGTGAAAGGTTTCGAGTCAAGAGTGCTGAGTGCTTATGCAAGGTTTGGAATAGTGCCTGTTTCAACAGACAGCCAGGAAAATCATACAACTCACAGTCTGCTCAGTAGACTTCACAGTAAGTCTATGCTTTATGCCTTAGCAGCAAAGGATATAATACCCTCACCTGAGCTCTGCTCCAGAACCATTTGAGTAAATTTTTTTAAAAGATGAAAACTCAAAAGGATCAAAGAATTTCATGTAATATAATTAAATCACAAGATACATGGGACTAGATTCTCAACCAGAAAAGCATCTAGTAATTAATAGTTAAAATTCATAAGGACTGACATCCAGTCAAATATCTTTAAGCATGTGAGGAGGCAGGAAAAAAAGATAACCTATAATGATAGGCTATATCAATAAATCAAAAGCAAGTATTTCAGTTAGCATAGAAAGACAAGATATAATACATTAAATAAACTGTTCATAGTTTTAGATAACACACTATGGTGAAAAGACTGTTGAAGTTGAAGAAATACTAATAAGAACTATCCAAAACAAGGTGTAGAGAGAAAAGAAATCAAACACAAGCAGAGGTGATAGCTAACTGTAAGAAAATTTTAAAAATATGAATGGGAACAAAATTGAAAAATTAAAGAAATTGTTTTCCAATTTTGCTGAAAACAAGAAGGAACAGATCAATGAAACTCAAGTCCCCCCAAACACAAAGAAAACCTATAAGAAAATCTCCACTTTCTCTTCCATCCAGATCTACTCCTTTTCTATCTCTCATTAAAAAATAACAGACTTGTAAGAGAAAACAAAGCATAAAATATAGTAAGATAAAATAACCCTCACCTCAAAGATGGACAGGCAAACCGACTGAAGAAAAAGAACCAAGAGAAGACACAGAATCAAAGAGACACTCCTTTACATACTCAGGAGTCCTATAGAAATACTAAAATAAAAGTCACTATATATCAGTATGGGACCAGGTGAAGACCTATGGTAGGCCCTATGCATCCTGCTTCAGTATCTGTGAATTAATATGAACTTTGGTCAATTGATTTATAGGACTTTGTTCTCCTGTTATCCTCCATCCCCTCTTGCTATCACAATCTTTCTGCTTCCTCTTCTGCAAGATTACCTGAGTTCTGAAGGGAGGAATTTGATGGAGACATCCTATTTAAGGCTGAGGTTTCCAATCTCTCTCTCTCATATGACTCTCAATTCCAACTTTCTCTGTTTTACCTCCTGTTACCCACCTGGTCCTCCCATTCTTGACACCCTCACATCCAGTCCACCCATAAAGCCTCTTATATTCCCCCCAGTGAGATCCATGGGTACTCCAAAGTTCCTTCCTCTATACCTAACTTCTCTAGGTCTTCTGACATTAAGTTGGTTATCATTTATTTAATGGATAATATCTGCATATAAGAGAATATATACCACATTTATATTTCTGGGTCTGGGTTACCTCACTCAAGATTATTTTTTTCTTGTTCCACTCAATTACCTGAAAACTTCATGGTGTCAATTTTTAGCAGCTGAGTGATACTCCATTGTGTAATTGTACCACATATTCTTTATCTAGTATTTTGTTGAAGGACATCTAGGTTATTTCTAATTTCTGGCTATTAGGAATAAAGCTTCAGTAAATATTGTTGAGCAAGTGTCCTTTGGGGTAAAATGGAGCATACTTCGGATATATGCCTTAGTGGTATAGCTGGGTTTTAAGGTAGATTGATTCCCATCTTCCTGAGAAACCATCACACTAATTTTCATAATGGCTGAACAAGTTTGCACTCCCAACAGCAATGGAGGAGTGTTCCGCTTGCTCCACAACTTCTTCAGCATAAGGTGTCACTTGTATTATTGATAGTAGCTGTTCTGACAGGTGTAAGATGGAATCTCAAAGTAGGTTTCATTTGCATTTCCCTGATGGCTAAGGATGTTAAAAATTTCTTTGTTTCTCAGCAACTTGAGTTTCCTCTACTGAGAATTCTCTATTTAGATCTGTCTCCCATTTTTTAATTGGATTACTTGTTTTCATGACATCAAAATCTTGAGTTCTTTATATATATTGGTTATTAGTCCTGTATCAGCTGTGGAATTGGTGAAAATCTTTTCCCAGTCTATGGGCTTCTGCTTTGTCCAAATGGCAGTACCCTTTGCCTTACTGAAGTTTTTCAGTTTACCAATTCTCATTTATTAATTGTTGATCTTAGTGCCTGCCTAACTGGGATTCTGTTCAAAAAGTCTTCTCTGTATCAAGGAGTTCAAGGATGTTCTGAACTATCTCTTCTGTCAAGTTTGGTGTATTTGATTTTATGTTGAGGTCTTTGATACATTTCAACTTGAGTTTTGTGCAGGGTGATAAATATAGATCTGTTTATATTCTTCTACATGCACACATCCAAGTAGACAGGACCATTTCTGAAGATGCTGCCTTTATTCCAGTGTATATTTCTAGCGTCTACATAAGAAGAAAACTAGGTGTTCATAGGTGTCGGGATTTATGTCTGGATCTTCAATTTGATTCCATTGATCAATGTGTCCGTTTATCTGTCAGTACCAGGCATTTTTGTGATTGTAACTCTTCAGCACAACACGAAATCTGTAATGCAGAGAACTCCAGCAATTTTTTTAATGTTCAGGATTATTTTTAACTATCCTGGGTTTTTGTTGTTATTTTTTATGTGAAGTTTAGAATTGTAGTTTCAATGTTTGTGAAGAGTGTTGAGATATTGATGGATATTGCATTGACTCTCTAGATTATTTTTGTAAGATGGATTTTTTTTACTGTGTTAATCCTACTGCTTCTCTGGGTGTGTTATACATCTGTTTCAATTCTTTATTTTATCTTGATTTAATTTTGGTATGGTATTTATTGGGAAATTGAGTATTTCTATTAGATTTTCTAATTTGGTAGAGTAGAGGTTTTTAAAAGATGCTCTTATGATTCTTTGGTGTCTGTTGTTACATCCCCAATTTCATCTCTGATTTTCCTTATTTGGATCTTATCTCTCTGCCTTTTAGTTGGTTTGGATAACAGTTTGTCTGTCTTGTTGATTTTCTCAAAGAACCAACACTTTGTTTCATTGACTCTTTGTATTGTTCTCTTTATTTCTAGTTTTTATTTCACTCCTCAGTTTGACTATTTCTTCTTAGTCCTCTTAGAGTGATTATTTTTCTTCTAGAGTTTTTAGGTGTGCTATTAAGTTGCTGGTATGAAATCTCTCCAAAACTTTTATACAGACACTAAGTACTATCACCTTGCTTCTAAAATCACTCCCACTGTGTCCTATAAATTAGTGTTTCTCCATCTCATGGAACTTACTCCAATATTGACCACATACTTAGACACAAAGCAAGTCTCCACAGATCCAAGAAAACTGAAACAAAACCCTGCATCCCATCTTACCAGCACAGATTAAGTATAAAAGCAACAACATTAGAAACAGGAAGCTTACAAACTCATGGAAATTAAACAATTTTCTGCTAAGTGAAAAATGGAATAAGACCAAAATTAAGAAAAAAATTAAAGACTTTCTAAAATTGAGTAAAAATGGGACGTGGTTTTTCATTTTCACAAGAATCAAGAAGAACTATTTTGGGAAGAAAGAAGTTACAACAAATGAAATAAGGACCCATGAGAGGGCACAAAAAGCAAGGGAAACTGTAGTTACATGACCACACCTTCTTCTATTACTTCTCTTTCCAAATAACTGACTTCTTAGCCCAAAGAAATAGTATCTGAGAACAAAATGTATAATGCATGTTAAAGCAAAATATGTGATGAATAGATCTAGAAAGGAGGAATGGAATTTCATTGACATGAATTTTATTATACTACTTATCAAATGATAATATTATGGCTTAGCTGCAGACAAAATATTTGTTAAAAGTATACACAGTGATTCCTATGTCATTTCTAAAATAAAGAGTTAATTTAGTAGCTCAAAAATTAGATGAAACAAAATGATAAAATATATTCAGTTAATAAAAAATAAAGTGCATAAAGAAAAGAGGACAAAACAGATCTAATAGAAATGATAAGATTAAATCTAATAAAGAAAATTGTTTTCATTAAATATAACCTTTACAAAATCTCTACTATAAAAGCATATGTTCTCAGGTTAAGTAAAAGAGCAAGTCCCAACTCCAGAGTACCTATACTATACATATTTTATGTATGAAGCCAGAATAAGCTAAAGGAAAATGCCATAATGAAAGCCATTGCTTTATGTGCCTGTAAAAATCAATAACAATATTTTAGATCAACTGAGAAAACAGAAGTTTTGAATCATGTAAAACACTATACAAGCAAAGTGTATGAGATTATACAGTCAGTAAAACTGGAAAACAATTATCAGAAGAGGTAGATGATAGAAAAACATATCCATTAATACAAAGGAAAATAGGAAATGTTACAAACGTTACAAAACAGAAGAATAAAGTAAAAAAAAACTCTGCCCCAGGGTGACTGACAGATCTTGGAGGCTCCCCTCCTAACGGGAGAGTCACTGGAACTGTGGCTTAATAATACAGGAGCCTCAGTCAACTGGCACCAAAATCTCAGAGGCTGACATTATGCTTTTGTTTATTTCCTCTGAGACAAGGTCTATGCAATGCAGAATGACCTCACACAAACTGTATAGCTGAAAATTGCCTTCAATTTATTGTTCAGATCCACTTCCTGAATATTGGGATTATAGGCATCTACCAACACTCCTAATGTATGTGCTGAGGACTGAACCCAGAGGTTCATGACAACACTCCACAAACTGATCAAAATTTCCAGATAGTAATAGATATTTTAAAGTAGAAAAATGGAAGGGACAATGCTTGTGCACAACAGCAGTAGAGGGAGGAGAGCTTCCAGAAAGAAACATTTCACAGGTCTTGCCTTGAAAGTATGATGACCTGAATTCAATTTCTATACCCAAACAGTGAATGAACAGAGCCAACTCCTAAAAGATGTTCTCCGACTTACATACTAGCACTATAGCATTCACTTACTTAGTTCACATGCGCACAACTATAATAGCAATATTTAACATTTATTAATTAATATTTTAAAACAACTTCTTTCCTTGGCACTCAACAAAAGCAACTGTATGACATCAATTTAAAAGGCCCCTGTGTAACCAGCATCTTGACAGTCTCGGGCCCTCCTTTCACCATAGCCTCATACATTTCTGAACTGAAATTCCACAAAGGAAATGTCTATGGCAGCCTATGAGTCTGCCCAGCTTTCAGTCAAAAGCCAACTGCTGGGCCCTGGAACCATCTGAAGACCAACCCAGTATCCTACTTATAGATATTAAAGCCTCTCCCTGTAGTTATCTGTGTGCTAGTTACCCTACCCACAATGCTGTTCTAGGACCACTCTGTCTGAACACAGAAACCAGTAGTGGTCCTAAAACTGAAACCAAGCATTATGCAATTATTCGACAGCCAGACAATTTAGGTAACAGCAAATAAAGATCCATGCACTCACTCAACAAGCACAAGTACAGAAACAACATTAACACCCTAACTTTAGATGCTTAGATTCCACCTAAAAATCACAAGCAAGATGACCAACCAAGACAAAATGATTTTTCCCAAAGCCATCAACTCCATTTTAATATTTTCTGAGAAAACATTTTAGCTTTTGCACAGGAAAAGGAATTAAAAAATAACAGTTGTATATATATACACACATAAGATTCTCAAAGAGTTTATGAAAAAAAATACCTGACGGAGGATCACAAAAACACAGAGTTGAATAAAATGATGAAAACAGCTCAAGATTTTAAATCAGAATTCAATAAAGAGATAGAATATCTGAAGAACAGCCAAGCTGAAATAAAATTCAAAATGAAAAACGAGAGAAGGCAAAAAAAAGCTCATACAAAAGCCTCACCAACATCATGGATCAAATGGAAGTGAGAATACAAGGTCTTAAATAAAAAGTAGAAGAAATAAACCATCAGTCAAAGAAATTCTAGGGATCCCCATCAAAATCCCAACAAAATTCTTCACAGACCTTGAGAGAACAATAATCAACTTTATATAGAAAAACAAAAAACCCAGGATAGCCAAAACAATCCTATACAATAGAGGAACTTCTGGAGGCATTACCATCCCTGACTTCAAACTCTATTACAGAGCTACAGTAAGGAAAACAGCTTGGTATTGGCATAAAAACAGAGATGTCAACCTATGGAATTGAATCGAAGACCCAGATATTAGCCCACAAACCTATAAACACCTCATATTTGACAAAGAAGCTAACATTATACAATGGAAGAAAGAAAGCATCTTTAACAAAGATGCTGAAATAACCGGATGTCAACCTGCAGAAGAATGAAAATAGATCCATATCTATCACCATGCACAAAACTCAAGTCCAAATGGATTAAAGACCTGAATATACATCTGACCACACTGAACCTGATAGAGGAGAAAGTGGGAAGCACCTTGCAATACATGGGCACAGGAGACCACTTCCTATGTAAAACCTCAGTGGCACAGACAATAAGAGCAATAATGAATAAATGGGACCTCCTGAAACTGAGAAGCTTCTGCAAAGCAAAGGACACAGTCATTAAGACAAAAAGGCATCTTGCTGAATGGGAGAACATCTTCACCAACCCCAAATCAGACAAAAGTCTGATCTCCAAAATATATAAAGAACTCAAGAAACTAGACATTAAAATTCTAAATAACCCAATTAAAAAATGGGGTAATGATCTGAACAGAGAATTCTCAACAGAAGAAGTTCAAATGCCCAAAAGATACTTAAGGTCATGTTCAACTTCCTTAGCGATCAGGGAAATGCAAATCAAAACAACTTTGAGATACCATCTTACACCTGTAAGAATGGCTAAAATCAAAAACACCAAAGATAGCCTATGCTGGAGAGGATGTAAAGAAAGGGGAACACTCATCCATTGCTGGTGGGAATGCAGACTTGTGCAAACACTTTGGAAATCAGTGTGGTTGTTTCTCAGGAAATTGGGAATCAACCTACCTCAGGATCCAGCAATACCACTCTTGGGAATATTCCCAAGAGATGCCCAATCATACTACAAAAGCATTTGTTCAACTATGTTCATAGATGCATTATTTGTAATAGCCAGAACCTGGAAACAACCGAGGTGCCCCTCAATGGAAGAATGGATCAAGAAAGTGTGGAACATATACACATTAGAATACTACTCAGCGGGATAAAACAATGACATCTTGAATTTTGCATGCAAATGGATAGAAATAGAAAACACTATCCTTAGTGAGATAACCCAGACCCAAAAAGATGAATATGGTATGTAATCACTCATTAGTGGACTCTATCCATAAACAAAGGACATTGAGCCTATAGTTCACAAGCCTAGAGAAGCCAAATAGCAAGGTGAACCCAAAGAAAAACATATATAGATCCTTCTGGAAATTGGAAGCAAACAAGATAGGCAAAAGTTGGAGCACAGGGTGGGGCTGGGGGAAGGGGAGTTGGAGAAGGGAAAAGGGAAGGACTGGGGAGAGCTTGGAGTAGTGGGAGGGTGGAGATGGAGGAAGGGCAGATATTGGAACAGGGAAGAAGATATCTACATTAAGGGAGCCATTTTAGGGTTGGCAAGAGACTTGGCTCTAGATGAGATTCCAGGTGTCCACAGGGATGTCCCCAGCTAGGCCCTTGGGCAGCAGAGGAGAGGTGCCTGAACTGGCCTTGTCCCATATTCACACTGATGAATATCTTTAATATCACCATAGAAATTTCATCTGATGGATGGAGATAGAGACAGAGACCCACAGCCACATAAGAACAATGGACGGAGCTCCCAAGGTCCAGTTGAAGAGCAGAAGGAGGGAGATGATGAGCAAGGAAGTCAGGACCGTGAGGGGTTCATCCACCCACTGAGACAGTGTGCCTGATCTAATGGGAGCTCACCATATCCCGCTGGACTGGGAGTCAGCAAGCATGTGATCAAACCAGACTCTCTAAATGTGGCTACCAATGGGGACGGACGGAGAAGCCATCAATAATAGCACTGGGACCTGTCTCTTCTGCATGTATTGGCTTTTTAGGACCCTAGTTTACTTTTCTGCACACCTTCCCAGGCCCGGATGGAGGGAGGAGGGCCTTGGACTTCCTACAGGGTACTCTGCCCTCTCTTAAGGATGGAAGGGGAAGAAGGAGGGTTAATGGGGGAAAAAATTTAAAAAAATAAATTCTTGGATGCTATGAAAATATACCTACAAATAGCAAACAAAGAAGCAGACAAAAAAAAAACAGGTCAAAGAGACAGAAAATATTTCCAGCAAAATTACACAAAGCTAAAGAAAAGCAATGCTTGACACTGTGTGAAAGGCATGCAAAGTACTACATAGACAGGATCAGAAAAGAAGCTCCCTGTAGCACAAAATAATAAAAAAAAAACCACTAACTGTGCATTACAAAGCGAAGATATTGAAAACTAAAAGGGGAAATGACAATACCACATATAAAGGCAGATCCATTAGAATAACATGTTACATTTCAACAGAGCCTCTGAATGCCTGAGGAGTCTAGACCAATGTTCAACAAGACTTGAAAGAACACAGATACCAGGCAGATTACTATACCCAGGAAAACTATTCATCATAATTAAAGTACAAAGCAAAACATTTCATGAAAAAAAACAAATTTAAGGAATGTATGTTCACCAAGCCATTTCTACAGAAAATACTAGGAGGAATACTTCTGTCTGAAGGAAAGATAAATACAATGAAAAACATGGAAGGACTAAATAATCCCAGAACAGTTAATCAATATAGATCTAAGAGAAAAGAACATCACAACAGCAAAATAGCAAGAATTAACAGATATGTTTCAAGAGTTACTTTTAATAACAGTCTCAGTCCCACCATAAAAAGCCAGACGTTTTAATAAAAATACTGGTTGATAAAACATAATCTACCTTTCTGTTTTCTCAAAGAAAAATACTTCACCTTAAAGGACACCATGCCTTAGTAATTGTTTTATTGCAGTGAAAAGACACCATGACCAAGGCAATCCTTATAAAAAGAATGGATTTAACTGGAGGCTTGATTACATTTTCATGAGTTGGTCCATTACCATCATGATGAGAGTATGGTACATATGGGGCAATGGAACAGTAGCTGAGAGCCTATATCCAAAGACAAAGAGAGAGACTTGGACCTGACATGGGCATTGGATACTTCAAAATCCATCCCCAGTGACTCACTTCCTCAAAGAAGGTCACACTTCTTAATCCTTCTAATCTTTAGTTGGCTGAGTGCACCATGTTGGGCACCATTTTGTCAACTGACTGCCCCATGTTGGGTGCCATACCTTTGTCTTGTGCCTGATTTTAATAAAAGTATTTGCATTTTTTTCCATTTAGAACAATGTTGTCTGTGAACTTGTAAGTTGCCTATATTATGTGTCCTTCATATACCTTGTTTCTCTAGTACATCTTTCATGTTGGATTTTGTTAAAGGCTTTTTTCACATCTAATGAAATGCTCATGTATATTTGGACTTAAGTATATTTATGTGGTAGATTATATTTATTGATCCCTCAGTATGTTGAACCATCCCTGCATCTCTAAGAAGAAGCCAAATTGATCATGGTGCAAAAATCTTTATGTGTGTGTGTGTTCTTACATCCAGTTTGCAAGTATTTTGTTGAGATTTTACATCTAAGTTCATAATAGGTACTGGTATATAAGCTTCTTTTTTGTTGAGATATTTCTGTCTGGTTTTCATATCACCATAATTCTGAATTTATGTTGTGCTACAGAGCTCAAGTAATTTTAAAAGAAAAACAACATGGTATTAGTATGAAAAAGACACACTGATCAATGGTGTAGAAGTAAAACATGACATAATTTCACACACCTACAGACACGTGATTTTTTTACAAAGAAGCTAAAAGTACACAGTGGAGAAAAGACAGCATTTTTAATAAATGATGATGATAAAACTGGATAACTGCATGTTGAAAATGGCAATTATATCCATATCTATCACTCTGTACAAAACTCAACTCCATAAGGATTAAAGACCTCAACATAATAGCCTGAATTCAACATACCTTGAATACTCTAGAATAGAAAGTGTGAATTATGCCTCTATTCACTGCCATAGGAAATAACTTTCTAAACAATATTTTGGTTTGTTTGTTCATTTGCTTTTGTTTTTACAATTAAAATATTGTTGATTTATTTTGTTTCTATTGTATTCTGATTGCGACCCTTTTGTGCTTAGTTAATAATGACCAGTTCTTTTTCTTTTTTCCTTTATTGAAAACATTCTTTTCTCGTATACTATATCTTGACTATAGTTTCTCCCCCCTGTACTCCCCTTGATTCCTTCCTACCTTCCCTCACCTCCAGATCCACTCCCTTCCTATCTCATTAGAAAAGAACAGGATTCTAACAGATTATAAACAAACATTAAAAAATAAAATATAATAAGATGAAGCAAACTCTATCAGATTGAAAGTTGGGCATGACAACTATAGAGGAGAAAATGAGTCCCAAGATCAGGCTCAAGAGTCAGAGATTCAATTGTTCTTTCAGTCAGAAGTCCCATGAATATACTAAGCTAATAGGTATAATATATGCACTAAACACCTGGTACAGACCCATGTAGTCCCTGTGCTTGCTGCTTCAGTCTCTTTGAGCTCATATGTGCCTTGATAAACTGATTGATTGATTGATTGATTGATTGACTGACTGACTGGTTCAGAGGGCCTAGGTCTTTGGGTGTCTTCATACCCTCTGGCTCTTGCATTCTTCCCACCCCCTCTTCCATGGGATTTCCTGAATTCTGAGGATAGGGATTTGATGGAGACCTCCCATTTAGACTCTCTCTTCATTTAATATCTGACTGTGAATCACTGTATCTGTTCTGATCAGCTTCTCTAATGAAGACTAGATAAGTCAATGATCTACAAGTATAGCAGAATATCATTAGGAGTCATTTTCTTAGTATACTTTTCTTTAGAACAGTGGTGTTGGGTTTTACCCTAGTTTAGTCTCTGGTTTCTGTTTACCTAAACAGTGTCAGGTATAGAGTCCTTCTCATGAAATGAGCCTTCAGTTGAATTTGACATTTGTTGCCTACTTCGACAGCTGAGCAAGATGTTGATAGCACAAGCATTAATACCACCAATTAATAAAAAAGGACCTCAAATAACTGAAAAGCTTCTTACAGGAAATGGCATCATCATTCAAGCAAAAGGTAGTCCATATAATGGGGAAATATCTACCAATTATACATTTGACTGAGAGTTAGTATCTAGGATATACAAAGAACTCAAAAATTTAAACTTCAAGGTAACAAATAACCTAATTAAAACTGGGAGAAGCAACAGAAAGTTCTCACACAATGAAACACAATGAATGAGAAACATTTAATAAAATAGTCAATTCCCTTAGTCCTCAACAAAATGCAAATTAAAACTACAATGAGATTTCATCTAGCCCAAGTCAGAAAGACCAACATCAATAAGACAAATTAGAGCAGAAACTTCAGAGGATACAAGGAATATGCACAATTATTCATCACTGATGTGGGTTCAGATTGATATAACCAATATAAAAATCACTGTGAAGATACCTCAAAAACCTGAAACAGATTGATGCAGAGACCCACAGCCAGACATTATGCATAAAAAGAGTATAAATTTAGAGGTCTTTATTGGGTCACTTCCCTTGGATTGTAGCTTTTAAGCTTTAGAAATGTGTGTTTCAGTTACTATAAAGATGTTAGATATCTAGGAAGGGAACACTGTTGAAGAGTAAATTGCCCAAGAAACCACAAATTGAATATAGTATTATAAAGGGAAATTGAAACAGGAAGGATTAAATGGGGGTGGGGATAGGAGAACAGGATAGAGGAAAGAATATAGAGAAAGATGACTAACACTAAAAGCTTTTTGAACAAAACCCTTCTAAAAACTACTAGTGTAGAAGCTTCCTAAAGCACAGAGTATATAAAAAGGAGTTCAAATGGAGTTACCCTACTCTGAGAAAACAAAACCCCAAGTCGATATCTTATACTACCAAGCAAAATTCCCAAATACAGGGAATTGGTTTCCTCTTTTTGAATTGTTAGTCAATGGGACTTCCCCAAATGCTGTTTATTACTCTCTAAAACTTATTAACTTCCTATTATTGAAGACACTTCATCAATCTTGAATTATAGAACATGGCAAAATCAAATTGGTATAGACCTGGATGCTTCCTCCACGAGAAGGAAGTCATCCCTGACACTGTCAATGAAGCCAATAGCCTCAGATAGCTAAGTCATGGATGCTATGGGAAAAATTACCATTATTTCACTAAAAGAACATAGACATTAAAAGACTCCTAAATGGCATATTTTTGTATCCATAGATTTTTAGTGCATTCTTCAACTCTCATCAGAGAAGTTTTTTTGCAGTAGATGGTCTCTAATACAGAAACCCACAACTAGTCAGACTTTGAAATACTCAGCCCTAAATGGGATACCTAAATCACACCTGTTCCCTCAAGGCTGAGGAATCTATAGAGAAGAGAGAGCAGAAAAAATGTAAGAGCCAGAGGTGATGGATGTCTTTAAAGAAATAGTGATTTCCTGATGTCTCAGTGCAGACACACATATGAACCCATAGATATTATGACAACATGCATAAGACCTCCACAAGCTCAAGTCAGATGGAAATCCCAGCATGGAGAAAGGGAGGTAGGCACAAAGTCCCATTCCTACACACTGGGTGAGGAGAAGATAGCTTTCTCCAATGGAGTAACATGTGATATATCAACTCTACTCCAGGACACTCTGCACAAATTGAAAGTCATGGATTTGGGCACTTGGGGATGTTTGTTTGTTTGCTTTTGTTTTCAGAGAGAAAGAGATGATGAAGTTGGGTCAGTAGGAAGAAGAGGGAAAAGAATCTGGGAAGAGTTGCATGTAAGGAACAAATATAGTCAAAATGTTTGAAATTCTCAAATAAATAATAATATTCTAAAAAGTCAGTAGCCTTCAGATATACCAACATGCTGAGAAAGAGGTCAGAGAAATAACCCCTTTTACAATTAAACAAAATAATGCTTTGGAATAATCCTAATTAAGTAAAAAACATGTATAATGAAAACTGTAGAGCAATGAAGAAAAAAGTTGAAAATAATCATAGATGGAAAGTTCTCCATGATCATGGAGTAAAAAAACTAATGCTGTGAAATGTCTATGCTTACAAATTCAATGTGCATAGGCTGTGCAGTTCTCATCAGTCTCAATACCATTATTCACATAAAAAAGTCTTGGACTTCATAAAGGTTCCCAGATAGCCAAAAGCAATCTCACACCAAGATGACCATGCTGCCTATACACCTGAAAAAGAATTAATATATAGAATATACAAATAATTAAAAAATTAAACACCATGAAAACCTAATCAATGAATAGGCTAATAAAATGAATAGATAGTTCTCTAGCCTTGTCCCATAGTCACATGGATGAATATCTTGATCATCACCATAGAAATTTCGTCCGATGGATTGAGATAGAGACAGAGACCCACATTCACATCAGAGCAATGGACTGAGCTCCCAAGGTCCAGTTGAAGAGCAGAAGGTGGGAGAAGATGAGCAAGGAAATCAGGACCAGGAGAGGCTGGTCCACCAACCGAGACAGTGTGCCTGATCTAATGGGAGCTCACCAAATCCAGCTGGACCAGGACTGAATGAGCATATGATCAAACCAGAATCTCTGAATGTGGCTGTCAATGGGGGCTGACAGAGAAGCCAATGATAATGGCACTGGGACCATTATCTAAGACATCTCTTCTGCATATATTAGCTTTTTGGGAATCTAGTCTATATGGATGCACACCTTCCTAGGCCGGGATGGAGGGAGAAGGGCCTCGGGCTTCCCACAGGGCAGGGTACCCTGCCCCCTCTTAAGGAAGCAGGGGGAGGGAGGAGGGTTAGTGGGGGAGTGAGAGGGGACTGGGAGAAGGGGAAGAAGTGTAAATTTTTTGAATGAAAAAATAAAAGAATATTAAAAAAAAGATGAAACAGTTAAGGCCAATACGTGTATGAAAAAAAAAAGAGCTCAACCACGCTATTCATTAGTGACTTGTAAATTAAAACTGCATTGAGATTTCTTCTCACCCATTCAGAATGGCAATCCTTTATAAAGGAAACAAGAACAAATGATAATGAGGAGGACAAAAGGGAATGCTTACATTTTAGCGGGAATGTAAATTCATTCAGTGACCATAGAATCAGTATAGAGCTGCCTTAAACAGCTTAAAGTAGGTCTGCAAGGTCCTTGGCCAGGAAGAGGACCTGCTCCTGTACTGAGGAGATCCATCCAGAGGAGTAAGTCTTGTCCTGCCCAGCCGGCCAGACACCTCAGGAATGGAGTACAGGCACCCTCCAGTTCCCTAAACGCTTCTGGCCACTCAGTGGGGCTTCTCCCCAGCTACTGGCTTTCTCTATTTATCCCATCCCAGCTTGCCTCCAAGCGCCCCTTTCCATCTGTGGGGTCCTAGGATCCCATAACTCAGCCTGCTTTGGGGCTGAGGGTCTGGGGACCCAGTGGTGAGTGCTCCTGCTCCAGGGGTTTCATTGTTCCACATGACCTGCCAAGCCCGCCCTTTTGTCTGCGAGGTATTTGGCCAGCAAGAGGACCTGCTCCTGTACTAAGGAGATCCATCTGGATGCCCCGGGAATGGAGTACAGGCACCCTCCAATTCCCTAAACATTCCTGGCAAAACCAGCCTTACAAAAAGTACTAGAAGGAAAACCACAACCCAAGGAAGCCAACAACACCCAAAATAACACAGACATCTGACAACCCTCCACCAACAGAATTAAAAGAGGGGAAACACACAAACACTACCACCAAAAAAAAAAATAATAATAACTGGAGTTAACAACCACTGGTCCTTAATATCACTTAATATCGATGGACTCAATTCACCTATAAAAAGACAAAGGTTAAGAGAATAGATGTGAAAACAGGATCCAACATTCTGCTGTTTACAACATACCTCAACCACAAAGACAGACATTACCTCAGAGTAAAGGGTTGGTGTAACATGAAGGGCCTGCTTTGTGGAGTTTCTGTCCTGCCCAGTTCCCACAGCCAGGAAGCCCCAAAGAAATTACACAGAGAGTCTACATTAATGATAAACTTATTGGCCCATTAGCTCAGACTTCTTATTAGCTCTTGTAGCTTATATTAACCCATTATTCTTATCTATGTTAGCCACATGGCTCAGTACCTTTTTCAACAGGGCAGGTCACATCCTGCTTCTTCAGTGGTCTGGGCAAGAGTTGCAGGAATGGGCTTCCTCCTTCCCAGAATTCTACTGTTCGCAATGGTCTGCCTCTAATTCCTGTCTGGTTTTCCTGCCTATACTTCCTGCCTGGCTATCAACCAATCAGTGTTTATTTAAAATGTGATTGACAGAATACACACAATTCTCCCGCACCACTTCCCCCTCTTTTTTTTAAACAGAGGAAAATATCAATAGTCCATTTTTTGGGAATGTGGGCATAGTATTCCAGGCTTCTTCCGGCAGGTTTGGGGCGATGTTAATCTTATGCAGACCTACAGAAAATTTAGAATTATGATGGATGCCATTCAGTAACATGAAGGGCCTGGTTGCTTTCTGGCCTCCCACCAGGTCCCACAGTCATAAGGTCCCAAAGAATCACATAGAAGGTCTACATTAATGATAAACTGATTGGCCCATTATCTCATGCTTCTTATTAGCTCTTGTAGCTTATATTAACCCATTATCCTTATCTATGTTAGCCACATGGCTCAGTACCTTTTTCAGCAGAGCAGATCACATCCTGCTTATTCAGAGGTATGGGCAGGAGTCGGGAAAGAGCTTCCTTCTTCCCAGAATACTCCTGTTCTTCTGGCCCCACCTTAACTTCCTATCTGGTTGTCCCACCTATATTTCCTGCCTTACCAATCAGCATTTATTTAAAACATAATTGACAGAATACAGACAATTCTCCCACACGAGGTTGGGAAAAGGTTTTTCAATCAAACAGACCTAAGAAACAAGCAGGTGTGGCTATACTAATATCAAACAAAATTGACTTCAAACTAAAATCAATCAGAAGAGATGGAGAAGGACACTATACTCATAACAGGAATAATTCATCAGGATGAAGTCTCAATTCTGAATATCTATGCCCCTAGTATGAAAGCACCCACATATGTAAAAGAAACATTACTAGAACTCAAAGCTCACATCAAACCCCAGACACTAATAGTAGGAGATTTCAACACTCCTCTCTCACCAATGGACAGGTCAACCAGACAGGAACATAACAGAGAACTAAGAGAAGTAACAGAGGTAAT
>PVIU01027298.1:5445-20741 GCA_004026605.1 Ondatra zibethicus | reverse complement strand
TTAAGTTTAAGTTAACATACAAAGTAATGGGTTTTGTTGTGGTGTTTCCATGCATATTTTATTCTTCTTTCCCTCCTCCCTACCTGCCCCCATCCTCCTGCTCCTCCTTACTAGTCGCCTTCCCTACCACCCATTAATCTTTGATGTGGGATTTCCTGTATGCTGTGAATATCACTGATTAATAAAGAAGCTGTTTTGGGCCTGTGATAGGGCAGAACAGAGCTAGGTGGGGAAAACTAAACTGAATGCTGGGAGAAAGAAGGCAGAGTCAAGAGATGCCATGGAGCCACCAGTTAAAACCTTGCCAGTAGGCCACAAGCCTCATGGTAAAATATAAAATAATGGAAATGGGTTAAATCTAGATGTAAGAGCTAGCCAATAAGAAGCTAGAGCTAATAGGCGGAGCAGTGATTTAATTAATATGGTTTCTGAGTGATTATTTCTGGTCTGAGCAGCCGGGAACAAACCAGCAGCCTCCTACAACAAATCTCCCTTCTGCTTTTAAGTCACAAGTACTTATTACTTTCCCCACTTCACCCCAAACCCTTTTGAGCTCTGCACTCATGATCCCCTTTCTAAGTTCCACGGTGTGTTCACACACACACACACACACACACACACACACACACACACATAGAGCGAGATTTAAATCTAGATTCCACTTATGAAAGCAAACATGTTATTTGTCTTTGAGTCTGGTTTTATTTGCTTAAAAAGAGAAATCCCTAGCATTTTAAAAACATGGCCCCAGAATTCTTTGGGACTCTTAAAGAGAAGCAGGTTGGTGCTTTCTTCTATGTCTAGACTTTATGATTCCTTGACTAATCAGATCAGAGAGACACCATGCTAACCATCCTTAAGGTAGGAGACATTGACTTCCTCTGTTGGGATGCGAGGCCCAGCCATAAGGAAAGCATGTGGAAAGGAAACCAAACCCTGAGATCACAGTCTGACTCCCCAGTGAACAGCCTATTTGCCAGGCATGTAAGTATGCCGTCATAAAAGTGAATCCACAAGCCCCACACCATTGCTCAACGGTAGTAGCAATGAGTAGATGAGTTGATCTAGGGGAACCTGACAAGATTGCAGATTAATAAGAAAAATGCTCTGTTATTTTAAGTGTTTAATTGGAGAGTGGTTATCACACATTATATAACCAGCACAATTTGCCACAAGGTATCTTCAGGCCGCCTAATGATTAAACATGATTACTCTTTAATCCAGTACCAGCTTTAGAATCCAAGGGATCAGACTGAGTTTCAGAGAGGCAACAAACATACAGTAGAGTTTGGTATTTTTTCAGCAGAATGAAGTCAATATCCTGACAAGCTTAAAATTCAATATGATCACTAATAAAAACTGAACACTGGTGGCCAATTTACATGGTAATGTTCTCACTCACAATGACTTGTGTCGATGTTACCTTTGACAGCTGCATTTCTCTCACTGTGGGCTTGTTTTATGGCTTAATGTCTTTAGAACATTAGGTTGCATGAGAGATTTCTGACAACGCACTTGTAAATGTGTCCAGCCTGGGATAGAATGCATCAACACAAAGCCGCCCGAGCGAATAAAGCTTTGGAAGATTGAACAAACTTAGTGCAGCACTTCTCAAGTCCTCGTGACAAAGACAGAGCCACAGATTTGCCTGTTCAGCAAACAAGTAATGAGCTTCGACACACCACGCGTCTACGAGTGGCTAAACAAATGTAAAACAAGAAAAACAGCGGATTGTTGCCCAACTGAGCACCTTGGTGCATCTTGTGGAGCCATGACAGGGTCACTGTGGCTGGGTGATTTATGGAGAACTGAACTTTAGTTCTCCCAGTCCTACAGGCTGCGACACTCTGGAAAGTGGGCCACCAGCAAGTTGAACTGATGAAAGCTGCAGTCTTCACAGAAGGGGACCATTGTCCTTCACGGCACAAGAGCAAGACACTCGAGGGCAACATGAAATGGCTTTGATAAAGAGGCTTTTAACATGGAAGGAGCCCTCGTGGCACAGCCTCCTCTCTTAAAGTGCCATCCCTGGCTATTGTCATCTTTGGTGACTTCTGTAGGTTGGAG
Organism: Ondatra zibethicus; assembly: GCA_004026605.1. Taxonomy (NCBI): domain Eukaryota; kingdom Metazoa; phylum Chordata; class Mammalia; order Rodentia; family Cricetidae; genus Ondatra; species Ondatra zibethicus. Next base: position 18,674 of record PVIU01027298.1, on the reverse strand, counting down.
GAAACACATTCAGATACTAGCTACTTCTGAAGTAAGACCTTTCCCCCTTTTTCATCTCAACTGGGCTCAAGTACCTCCTATTTTTATCCACAAAGCATTTCTGCTTCTCTGCTCAGGGAAGCTAGGCTCCTGGACCATAAGCCAGTCCCACTGTCCATCTCCTCGGGCAGAAGCTGCCTACAAACGCCCTCACACTTGCAGAGACAGATACATCATGTAGCCAGTGTGGTGACACCTGTCATTTTGAGGCCACTTGCTTGGGGTTCATCCCTTTTAACTGGTAGCAGCACTCAGGTTCTCCCCGTTATTGCAGAATATTCCTTTATACTGTGTGAAGCTGTGTCACTGCGATGGGTTTAATAAAAGGCTGAATGGTCCATAGCTAGGCAGCAGGAGTTTAGGCGGGACTGCTGGGGACAGAGAGGTCTTGGGGAAGAAGAAAGGTGGGTTGCCAGCCGAATGCAGAGGAAGCAGGACATGCAGAAGGAGGGGTCAAAGCAACAAGTCACGTGGTAGCACATAGATGAATAGGAATGGGTTAAGTTATAAGAGCTAGTTAGAAAGAATTCTCAGCTGAGGCAAGCTTTCATAATTAACAAGTCTCCATGTCATTGTTTTGCGAACTGGCAGCCCAGAGAAAAATCCACCTACACCTCATGGGAAGTGCTACTGTGTGGGCACGTTTGCTGATATCCATACCTTGTAGGCCAGCATGTTCCCTTCTGTCCTTCATAGTTATGACAACAGGGTTTAGAGTTTAGAGATAGGTGGGAGACATGTTAGGAACACATGGGCATTCTTTGTAATTCTGACAAATAAAAAAGCCTCTCTTTCACTAGAGATGGCAAGACTAGGGTAAAGCTGGAGCTTCTGGATGCCTGGTCTTGAGTGACTATAGCGCAAAGCAAGGCAGAGCAGAGACTCGGAGAGACTCCCGCGGTACTGTGCGAGAGGGCAGGTCATAGGGGTCAAGACTTGCCCTCTCAGGCCGAGTTCGTTTGAATGGGGTTTTTGTCATTTGTCATGGAAGATTCCTGAAACAGCTACTCTATCAGACCATCCTCCACTGGGCTGAAAGGGGTACACATGAGAGTGTTATGTGAAAGAGGAGTTAAAAAGAGCCTGAGTTGGGGGCCGCCCTAATGGAGGTCTTCTTGGCAGTCTATAACAGACAGAAGGGCCCTGAGGCTTTGCCCCCCACCAGAGCTAGTAAGGAGTAACAGAGACCAGTGGTATATGGCAACTGCCAGAAGTGCTCTTCCTCTGTGCCTGGGGTGGTTTACAACTGTGCATAAGCTAGAAGCATCACCTAATAAAATCTAAAACAACTTAAGGTTCTTAATGATACCTAGCCACTATTGTAGTCAATCTTCGATACCACCCACGGACCTCACCATTACCTCCCAGGAGAGATGGCAGGGACTGAAGGCTGAAGTGCGAAGGGACAGGATTTGGACCTATTTACCAGACTCTGGGGTTAGAATTCCCTTCACTACCCACCTCAGCGGGAGAAAAGGTGAATACTGTTTTCACACACCTCATGTACAAAGCATTTTCTTTAGAATGAAATAATTAAAAAGTAGATTAAAAAAGTCCTGAATGTGGTGGTGCACACCTTTAATCCCAGCAGTCGGGAGGCAGAGGCAGGCAGATTTCTCTGAGTTCGAGGCCAGCTTGGCCTGCAGAGTGAGTTCCAGGTAACCAGAGCAACACAGTGAGACTCTGTCTTAAGGCAGGAAGGATAAAATAGCAAAGAATGGGCTATCTGGCTGTTCCGTAATTCTGTGTCAGCTCAGCATACAGAAAGTAGAAGCTTCCTTCTCAAGACGGCAGATTGGCAAAGCCCTCTTTTGTATTTCATTAAGACAACCAGGTAGAATTTAAAAAATATTATTAGATTGTTTTGCCTTTCTCAGTATAGGGACTCCTCCCCTCATGAGGTGCCCTGGAAAGGAGTCAAGGACTGTCAGAGGAATTTTGAAAAGCTCACAAGTTCCCTCTTACACTCTCGTTAGGAATTTGTGCAGGACAGCAAATACCAGAGGCTACGGTTGTCAAAAAGAAAGGATGTGTTATGCTCCGTCATCTCTGCCCCATTAAACCAGGAAGCTGTCCAGGAGCATGGAGTCATGGTTTATTTAGTAAAATGCTGGGAACAGGGGTAGGAGTCAAAGGCGGAATGTGACATCCTGGTGGCAGTGGGAGGGAGATAGTGGAAAGTCAGAACCTGAGATCCCTTAAATTCAGGCGGAGCTAGATGGCTCCCGGGACAGACAGAGAGTGTTGTTTTAGGCACAGGGCTCCTGCCTGTCGATTCTTGACAGCTGAGGCCCAGCACAGGTAGGGGAGTGGAGAGCAGGGTCAAGAAGGGAAAGGATGCTCTTGTCATTTCTGTGAGTCAGTCAGTTGATGAGTATAGGTCCTGAGAAGATGGAGACAGAGCAAGGGACAGCACAAATAATCCTGTAGGAACGACTGGGCCCGGAACGTGTTGTAGATGTGAAAAGATCCAGGGAATTTAAATATCAGGGAAACCCAAGAGCGGGGGAGCTGGAATAGAGAGGCGCTAGATCAGAACAAATGAAGGCAAAACAATAATGAGGCCATTAGCTACTGGAACCAACAGAGAGCAAGCTCAGCTACCTCCAGGAGGCAACAGCTTGGCCTCACCGAAGGCCCAGACCCAAGCTAAGGGTCTCATCTCCGCATGTCCTGAGATCAAGAGCCTTTCTTCCATTACCCACGTGCCACCTGTGAGAATTTCAAGAAGGAACAGTTTAAAATCCCAAGCAGTTATCCCAAAGCAGTGGTTTAACTTAAACAAAACTTAAGTATCTTAAAATAGTCTGTGGGGAGCTCTCACCCCCTAACTGATACTGCCTAAGCGATTTATATCCCCCACACAGTTTATAGAAACTAAATCCATGCCTGGGTCCTGGTATTTGCCTTATTCTTCCTATCATAGAGTGATTTGGTATCTTTCTTTGGGCCTTTGTTCCCAGGCTTTACTAATCAAAATGTTCACCTGGAGAATAAATTGCATATGTGGATCATTAAAATTAATATTCAGACCCACAGTCCCACTGAATCAAAAATCCCTAAGAAGGGTCTGGGAATCTACTTCGAGTGACTCTTGTGATCTAGTTGGCAAGACTCGATCTCTTAGCTGAGAATCAGCAATCTAAGTCTAACCACATGAGGCGTCCATGGTCCATGTTGGGCCTGGCAGGCCAGCACTGGTGATGTCAGCAGCTACCATAGTAATGTGCTGTTATGCTTTTGCAACTGCACTTCTGCCCAGTTGTAGTAGCCCTTCTTCCTAAGGGCTTAGGGTCTAGGCTCCATCACCTCCTGATGGTGACCACGTCTAAAACCTACCTATTTGGCTAGACTTGTTAAGTAAGCCCTCTGTTCTATGTAAACCAATATGACTCCACCGAATGGATAAGTTCATGCTTGGACATGGCTATTAGTATTGGGTGGGAGGGCTATAGGTGATGGATAAAAAAAAAACTTAATTCCCCCTTACCCCCATTTCTGGTAAGGCAAAGATTGTTTTTCTCTTCCCAGCTGTGAATAGGGACATGTATATACATGCCTATCTTTAATAGGTGTTAATCTTAATCTTTTGGCAAAAGGCACAGCCCAGCCAGAAAATGTCAATCACTATTCCAAACAGGGCAACGTCTATGTTCATATACAATCCAGATCCTAGAGAAAATATTAGCACAGTGGCCAGAACAATGGAAACTTCGAGTAAAGACAGAAGATGGCAACCCAAAGTTCTTGGCTCGGAGCAAGTCACAGACTGAAGGATCCGAGGCACCTTGGATGCAGGGCAATCAGGGCAAGCCTGGGAGGGTGGCACTGGGAGACTAGTCTAGTGGGCACTGTCCTGTCCACAGCAAGGCCTCTACACACAGACTGTGGAGATGGGGGACGGAGGATGAAGAGGGCATGCTCCCTGCCCCCCCCCCCCACGGCAGCAGTTTCAGGCTACATGAGAAGCAGCCTGTGTTTGATGTAGGCCTGCAGGGTACCAGGAGCTAACCATCGCCCTGCAGACTGAGGACCAGTGTTCTGGAAATGAAGTGTTTGAACACAGCTAGTGGATATTTCCTGTGATCACTTTTGTGTGGTTTATTTTAATTTTTTTGTTTTTTATTTTTATCACTTTCCAAGGAAGATGTGAGGTCAGTTTGAGGCAGGAATTTCCAGTTGGGGATTTCTTTCAAGGCCAGAGAAGATGGGGGCAAACTAAAGCTGAGAACGGTGATGGATAAGCACAGTAGGAGCCTGAGGAGAAGGGAATGGAGTGGGGGCCTTGAGGCTGGGCGCAAGAATATAATCAGGAGGCAATTCTACCTGTCCTGAGAGAAAATGAAATGGACGAAGATATCATGAGTGGACACAAAAAGTGGACCCCCGACTAGAGTCATCTTAAAAACAAAATCTTTAAGCCTGGCCTGGGGAAACAAAGGAGGAATCCTTCCTGGTCACTTGGCGGTTTTAGTTTTGAGGCAGAAGACTTGCAATGTCACCTACCAAGATGGAATATACGAGGTGACAGTGGCAAAGGAGTCACTGAGAGCCAGTCTGCTCAAAGGTAACATAAAGCTCACAAAAGCCTAACAGCCAAATGCCAGAGCTGGGAACTCAAGCGTCAACTCCAGGAAGCAGCAGAACAGGGTTCTGAGACTTTGTCCCAGGCTTTTCATTCTTCAGTGTGTAATTAGCAAAAGTGGTGAAGTGACTGTGTCCCGCAGATTCAGCCTATGACTCGGTTTTGAATTGGGCAAGAGGGTGCTCACCCAGAGAAGCCTCTTTCTTCCAGAACGAAGACTCCTTGGATGACCTGTCTGCTCTGGCGGCTCCATTCTTCCTCTGCCTCCTCTCTGCCAACCGAGACTCGCAACATTCAAACACATTTCAAAGGACCTGCTGGAGGTTGCTGTGGCAACACTGTTTCAGCAAGACAGAGACAGTATGGGGCTCAAGTCTGAACACTGCTAGATGTGCGGGCTGCCTGTCTGTCACACCAGTGCACCCTTATATTCATCGCCTCTTGAGTTCTGGTGAACTGACTGTTCTGTCTATGATTAGCAGAAATGCTACAGGAACTAAGACAGTGGGCACAGGATAGAGGATGGCAGTGCCCATATTGCCGCTCCCCTCCAAAGAGGGGCAGGAAAGGGGAACAAGGCAGGGAAAACCACGCACAAAGCATCTAATTACTATGATACAGAGTCAGCTAAACGACCATGGGAATACATCTGGTCTCTCCAACCCTGAGAGCATTAAGCAGTGAAGAGATGTGCCCAGGCAATCTAAGCCACCGTGGGCAGCACAGACAAAACTGCACCCCAAAGGAAGGCATGGGAACAAACTGATCACACCCCAGCCTAACCAGTGGGCACGTAAAGTGGGCTTTAGAGATACACAGATGTGTGGTGCTGGCAATGTGAGAGAATCAGTTCGTATTTAGCTTTTCCGAGAACTAACCTATTTGAGTTTTCAGAATTGCCAACGCCTGATAGCATAGATTGCTAAGGTCTGTGACAAGGGGACCCTGTTCTCTGCTTTGTTCTCTCAAGGCAGTTTGAACGCACTGATAAAATCTCAGCAGACAGCGGGAAGACTCTCCAACAAAATACTGCTTCTCTTAATGAATCCAGCAGGGCCTCTGGATTTATTGGGAGATCATGAGGCCAGGCCTGGCAGAGGGTAGGCTGGGGAAGAATGGAGCCACTGGGGCAAAACATACCATCAGAGAAGAGTCTTCTTACAGGAAAAAGCATCTGCGGGTGAGTGAGCGCCCTCTTGCCCAATTCAAAACAAAGAGTCATGGACTGAATCTGCGGGACACAATTACATCACCACCTTTGCCACACATCAAAGGATTTGATGCCTGGAGCAAAATCACGAGAGAGCACAAAAATAAAGGAGGTAGAAAAAACCTAACCAGCAGGAAGATGACTTAATTCAGGATGAGCAGTGGTTTAAAACAGAGGCACAGTGGTTCGGATTTTCCGCAGTCATCCTGAGAAAGCACAAATCAATGCGGGAAGAGGTGGGGTGGGCCTAATCAAATGGGGTTCTCCCTGTCCCCTCGCCGCCGCTGCCAGTCCAAAACTTCACTTGATTTGAATGAAACAGGCCAGAGGAACATTTAAAATATTTAACAAATAAAATACGGCAATGTCTCTCCAGTCACGGTGGATGTAGGAAGGAGTCAAGCTCCGGCGACCATTAGATAATGGCTTTCATAGTCTGGGTAGGGAACACTGAGTCCAGTGTAGGAAATGCTAGTACAGTTGGGTAGGGGGGTAAGGCTGTGACGTGAATTATGGGGTATCACTGACAGTGGCTTACTGAGAGACAGGAAGTATTGAAGATGATGGCAAAGCTGTGTGAGTCTGCATTCTAGGGACAGGGAAGGCTTAGGTCGGTAAGGAAAAAATAAAGAATTCAACAAAGGCATTTGAATTTGATGAGCAAGGAGGAAACAAAGGAGGTTTCCAAAGTCCCTTGGGACTTGAAGGGCGGAGCTTCGAAGGGAAGTCCAAGATGTTATGAAGAACTGGGCAGCTTCAGGTTCCCCCTGCCGCAAAGAGACGACTCAGCGCTTGGACTGGGAGCTGAATGCTCTCCTGTTGTTTGTCATGAGGTGAGAGAGATAGATACAAAGCACAGCGGGGCACCTGGACCATAGAGCTGCACTCGGCAAAGTAAAGGAGGGTGGGAACAAGGCAGCCTGTACTTAGGGCTTTCCTTATGCACCAGAGAATTAGCTCGTTTAAAGTCTATTTGTAAATTAGCGCTGATAAAATGTTATGTAACGTAGAAATATAAATAAAATATTCTGAATGATCCTCAGGACATGTGAGAGATGTTGGAGTTTTTTGGAGGCATTACGTTATCTTCATGAGACTCTCTCCCCCATGTATGTCATTTCTCCCATGAGTATGACATCATCAACTCCAGGCCCTCAACTTAATACAGAAAGACCTTTTCCTAAAGAAGGTCACATCCCCAAAACCAGGAGTGAGACTTGGCTATTTCCTTTTCAGATAGGACAGAATTCAATCCACTGTGGGTCCCATTACCAGTTATGAGACCTTGGGCCATTATGCTACCTCTTACTGTCGTTCTTTCCTCATATAGAGAAGAAGAAATTAGATATAGTAGGAAAATAATATAGAGTTAGTATCCACTAATTGCATAAATACATAACTAATGCAAGTCACTTGCCCCAGGGCTTGAGACCCAGGTCTTAGCTGCTATTATTTGCATGGAATAGTTTCTGGGAGAAGCAAAACACCAATGTCAAGGCCAGCACTGCTCTCCCACCCCTCAAGCTCCATTTTCCTATGGTATGTATTTTCCATTTTAGGTTTTCCAGTATGTTCATCTCACTTTAAATACCAGGTATGTAAGAAACATAAAAAAGATTTCAGGTGCTGTTATCTCTATTTTTTCCTAACTGGAGAAACTGAGGTAATGTGAGGGTACCTAGCTCATTATGGTCGAGTGCCTCACCCAGGCAAGCTAATTTGTGTTTTCCTGACAAAATCTCTATAGCCAACATTTACCTAGCTATAAACAAAAAACTTTGATAAATACGTTGACTAAAATATACCCATGACAGATTATAAAAAGACATGGGAATGGAAGAAACCAGATTAATTAGAAAAAGAAGGAGAAGAAAATATATGTATATGATTAAAATGTAGGCTTTATTGCTTAACTTCCTTTCCTTCCAGGTTCTTAATATATACTTATTATTTGAGTGCGTTTTATCCAAACTAGTTGCCAGAGAGCATTTTCCTTTCTTATCCTTCCTTCCTTCCTTCCTTCCTTCCTTCCTTCCTTCCTTCCTTCCTTCCTTCCTTCCCTCCTTCCTTCCTTCCTTCCTTCCAAGACAGTTTCATACATCCTAGTCTGGTCTCAAACTTACTGTGCAGGCAAGAGTGACCTTTACATTCTTACCATATTACCTCCACTTCCCGCGGGACTCTGCTGTATTTATGCACTGTCGTGCGGATTTACAGGCAACTTTTTAGACAAACCGCTTCAAGTGAGCTCCCCGTTCCACACCTCTTGTGGCAGGTGAGGAAAACAAGCAAATGTCCGGGAGAGCTATTGCTCACCTGTGATGCTAAGTCTTGGTTTTCAACCTGAGACACATGGGAAAAGGGGATCTCAGTTGGGGACTTGCAGCCATCAGATGGTCCTGGGGCAAGTCTGTGAGGGTATTTTATTGATTACTAATTGATGCAGGAGGGCATTAATGTGTATGTATCGTTATACCTGGACAGGTAGGCCCAAGTGTTGGAAGGAAGAGAGTTAAATGTGAGTCTGGGACCAAGTCAGTAAGCAGCATTCCTGCGTGGTCTCTCCTTCACCTCGTGTCCGACTTCCCTCAGTGATGGAGTGTATCTAACCTTGGAGCCGAATAAACCGCTTCCTCTCTGAGCTGCTTTAAGGCATGGTGTTTGTCACAGCAACGTAACCGAACTCGGACATCACCTAGACTTCCTTACCAGTCTTTCTCAGTGGCAACTTCATTGTCACAACCTGTTATACCTCCTTCTGTCACAAAAAGTCAGCTAAGGTAGGAAGTATTTATTGAGATTAGGAGATTCAGAGGTAGGTTGGCTCTGTCACTGTTTGCTTTTGTTGAAGCAAAAATGGTAAGAGAAAACCATCAGAGAGAAATCTTGCCCCAAGTAAGATGTGGGTCCTAGGAAGTGTTGGGAGACAAGATCCCACCAGGACCTACCTCCTGACCAGCCCGTCCCCTATGATCCGGTCACCTCCCAGGGACCCAACAACAGGCAGTTAAACCTTTAACACAGGAACCTTTTTAGAATCGAACTGTAACACTGTCCAATGCCCAGCACCTCAGAGATGAAGGGGATAGATAGGTAAGAACCAAGTTAAAAAAAACAAAACAAAAAAAAGTTGAAAGAATCCTTTTGTTAAGCCTTTCCCTACTGTAGTGCGGTTAGACATACTCTACTTGGTTAAGAGAGCATTCATTTCAGGAGTGGAAAACTAGGTATGTGTTGGGGGGGCAAACACATGAGAAAGGAATTCTGGTGCTGTCATTTAAATCAGTGTACAGGTCTGCAGTTCCCCTGGAAGCTCTTTTCAGAGGACAGAGTTCTTCATGGATGAGAAAGGAAAAAGAGTTTAAGAGGAATAGGGGGAAGATAATTAGGTGAGCACACATCCTTATAAGTTTTATTCTCAAAATATGGAACTTGAATAATTAAGGGATGAAACGTGAGTAAATACAGGCATTCCAAGCTCCTTTGAAAATTAGATTCCTACTGTTTGAAGTCATTTTAATAATCTTGTGGTCTATTCTATAATGTATTTTCCAGTTGCTCTCAGATGCCCAAGGCACAAATACAATCCAATCACCCAGCAAAGTTCTCTAAACAATAGAGAATAGTAATAAAACAGAAGCTGGCAGAATCTAACCCACATTGAGGTGATTTTTTGCCCTTCTATGGCATTTGCCTTGAAGAGACTGGCCTCTGGGTGAGGATTAATTAAATCCCACAACTGCAAAGAGGGACAAAATTCCAGATGAATACTGTTAAGTCCCATTATAAAGCACCTCTTTATTCATGGCTGGGTTATACCTGGGTCAGATTATGCCTCTGAGTGCACGGGAATGTAGAATATGCCTTTCCTGCCCTAACCCTGAACGCTCACAATACAAGGTTCCCCTTTGTCCACGAAGACTGATTGAGTGTTTGCCTCTCTCCCAATGCCTTCCAGTTCTCAGGTCCCAGGTGAGGACTGTAATCCGCCATGTAAAGTGTTACAAAATTTGACAAAATGATACTGTAATTAAGTTCCCAAACCCAACTGGGTCTCATTCCTCCAGTCTCTCTTCAACCAAAGACTTGAACAACATGTTCCTTGAGCTGTGAAAATTGCTTCAGCCAAGCATCAAGAGAGTGGCTTTTCTGCCTTCAGTACAGGATTTAACTTTGTTTTCTTCTTGGAGACTTTATTTGTTTAGAGATGAAATTCCTCTTTAAGTGTATCTTGAGGGCTGCATGACATATGTCCTTAAGGAACTGGACTCGACTCAGAACCCCAAACAGGAAATGGTCAACTATCTGTCAGATGATATTACCAGGACTTGGAGCCACCGAAGTATTTGAACGGGCACTTTGGATGGAAAATAGCTAGGGAAAGTATCCCTGTGCCCTTTCTTTCCTCAGGCAGCCTCACATCTCATTTCTTCTCTGCCAACTTAAGTCCGACACCCCCCCCCCGAGCTAACCCATCAGATTCTGTTACTGTGATCCACTATGTGCAGAACTTATGCTTCTCAACTTCACGTCGACATCTAAAAACTTCCCTACCCTCTCTACCTACCTGGAACAGGCAAAGCACAAATTAAACCCAAGGCACAGCAATGTGCAAATAAAAATCAAATCACATCTATCGGTTGTTCTGACATGGACTCAAGTAAGATCAGACTGAGCCACCTGAACTCAAAGAGAATTAGATTAATTTTTACATGAATTTAGTGTGTATATGTGTGTGTGTGCGCGCACACACACAGACACACACGTCAACAGACACAGAGTAGGGAAGGCAGAGGACAACATCCAAGAGTTGGTTCTCTCTTTCCACCACATGCTTCTGAGAACCAAACTCAAATCATTCGGTTTGGAGGCAAGTCCCTTTATCCACTGAGCCATGTTGTCACTGCTCAGGGAGATTTAGACAAGAACATTCTGGAAAGAATTCTTGGAAGCCAGGAAATTCAGGGCATATTTGCAATGGAAAAATTTGAAGGAGTAGAGGTACTGGCTGCACAAGGAAAGGACACGTGAGGGGCAGGAAAAGCTCCTCAGAAAGCTCCTCAGGATGATGTAAACCTAAGAATGGAACCTGCGAGCGTGCAGCTTCTTTGCTGGGCTGAAGGAGCCACAATTCCAAAGTTTGAGCTTTTCTCCCAAAGGCTTTCCAGAAAGTTAGAGAGCAAATTTATCCTTGTAAGGAGAACTGATTTGGTTGCATCCAGTATCACGTATTACAGACCTTCAAACAGCCCCTGAGACTCGATTGATAAAACAATAGCTGATGTTTCCACATCACCCATCTCTAAAGACCAATGTTTGAGAATTGTTGCATTTCTCATATGAGGAAGGAGCCGTAAAAGTGACATTGTAGAAGCTGTTACTGAGCAAGAAGCCACGACAGGTGTAGGTGACGCCTACAGGTGGCTCCGTTGGCAAGAACACAGCTGTCAGAAAAGGACGCGCCTGGGGCTGACATTTGAAGGTCAGGTATGAGAAGGACCTGTGTGCTACTACACAACCACAGTGCCTGATCCTGATGCTGACAGCGGTTCCATCAGCTCCAGAGCACAGACCCATTCTTTAGGGTGAGCCCTGGAGCTCATCAAACAGAAGCGGAGTCAGAGCCCCCCTATGTCACCCCAATTCTGCTGTTCAAGGAGTTCTAAGCCACCAGAGCAGAAGACCCCAGTCACACCCATCCCAGAGAGCCTCCTTTCTCAGGATCTGCTCCACTGAACATCCCTTCTCTCATTTCCAGCTGCCTGGGGAATTTAAAGGCTTTGCCAGGAGGCTTTATCTCAGATATCCACGCTTATTTCCAAGGGCATAAAAATGGCTGGGTTGAATTTACTAACAGTAAATCTATGTGTGTGTGTTCTCCTGGTCATTTTCACCCAAACAAAAGCCAGAGCAACACCAAAGAATTAATTTCATGTTAATTAAATTCATTCATTAATCCCAAGAGATCTTTTGAGTTTTACCCTCCACAGGAAATTGTTAGCTTTATTGGGGTGGATCGGCTTGTGGGGATGTAGCTGAGGTTGTCTCCTTAGATGCCATGCGATGCAGTTCCCTTCTCTCTTACCCTGGGAGGTTCTTGATTCTAGAGTTTGAAAACGGGAGGATCGAACACCAGCTGAAGGAGAGGAGAGCTGGGAGAAGTCAGCTTCAAGCCCCTTTTGGTGTCACTTCCTGTCACCATCTTGCTTCAGACACAACTTGGTCCAGAAAGCAATTGGAGCTGAGTTTTTTTTCTGGGAATATCCCCTCCAACTGTCCACGCACACACACACACAGACCTCAGAGATGTATATAGATGTATATAGTATATGTAATCATATGATAACATAAGCTGCTGAAACTGGTTTAAAATTGCTAAAGGGGGTAAGAATACCTACTTTATTAAAGTATTAAACGAAACAGAGGACTCTGAAAATGCACCCATTTTTTTGCCTTTTATTCATTTTTTGAAGAAAGGGAAAGTACACCACTCTCCCCATTTTAAAGACAATAAATCAAAGCTAAGCAGACCAGCAGCACCCTTTAAAAGACAGCGCTAAACCAAAAGGAAACATGGATCTCCTCTGAAACTTGGCTGGCAGGAATTCCTCCTCTTCCCCATGGGAAAGGCACCCTGGAGCATCTAAGCCCCCAGCAACACAAATTTGCATACTCATTTCTACAGAGTATGTGATGCTGCACAAAAATGACCACCCAAAGTACAACAAATTGTGTCGACAGACGTAAAACTTACCAGGACTGAGAGAGAGCGCACCAATGTCCCCTCTCTTGGGCAATGTTTGTACATCTCTGAATATACTGAAATGAATAAACCTGACATATTGTATTAAAATGCATTATTGGTGAGATGAATTTGAGAAAGAAGAAAAAGTTGACTACAAGTTCATTGTTGCCACTCGCTGTTTTTCCCATTTGCAAAGGAAGTAATTAAGATGATGCCAAGAAAAATTGCTTCGACTCTTTGCAGAAATCCAATAACACGGCATCAAGTTCTTTCCATGCAAAACCAGTGCTAGCCCCTCCCTGAAGTCCTCTGTTGCTTAGCTTCTCCCAGCAGCCATATCACTGGGTGATGCTGAACCTTTTTGGTGAGTCAGCCCTGCAAAGCTTCCCAGTGGCAGGCTTCTAACAGACGACTTGACAGACATTTGCGACTCATGCACCCATCAACATGATAGGTTGCATAGAGCTAGACTTCAGCACTGCTCTGGGCCCAACCCTACAGCCAGACCAATGTCAAGGGAAAGAATTCATACTGATTTGCCAGGTGTTACCCCGCACACTTGTGCACACTCATGCCTGATAAAAAGGAGATGCTCCAGGTATGTGATCTAGAGGATGCTAACCCTGACTTGGTTTATGTGCAGCACTCTC